>JAKCWG010000470.1:0-84128 GCA_021464415.1 Lonicera japonica | reverse complement strand
ATAATCCATTTAATGGGAATTGCGAAAACCTCCCACAGACAAACACACCAAAAAGTGTGTCCACATGACACACAAGGTGTGTGTCCACGGACAAAATTGAGATGTTTGTCCGTAGACACAAATCCCTAGATCTGTGTCCGCGGACAAACAATTTAAAGCCTAACCCATTAATTATTTTATAGATATAAATACACATGCACATACCCCATTTGGATCATCAGTCAGTTCTGGAACTTTGGGAACAATACTCTAAAATAGTATTCTACTATTTTGGAGGCTCTCAGGTATTTTTTTATCTCAGTCCGTCTTTAATTTTTTATCCGTCTTTATTTTATCAGTTATAATTAATCAATCACATGTAGAAATTGTCGTTTATCTCAAAATCAGACAAGATTTCATATTTAAACCCCGTTTTCAAAACCAAAGGAGTGGAATGAGCTGGAACCATTTTTACAAAATCCTGGTTTTATCAGTGTCGGTCCACAAAGGAATCAATACACGTTTGTACTCGGTTTAATCCATAAATCGCGTTGCTTACTTAAATATCCAATAAGAGAGTAATGGATTCGTCAATGTTGGTTTAAATTATTAAACTGTGATACACATTGATGAACGAATCTTGAGGATTGTTGGATATCCGATTCCAAATAGAATTAGCTTTCGAAAAGCCCTAAATCTTTCCAAAAACACTTGTTTTGCTATCTATTATTATAAAAATTATCTTTAAAATCACACACACATTGATTTCTAAATCGAAGGGCGAATTACAAAGCACAAGCTTTCCATCCCCACCCCAAAATTCCGTTTTCCTAAAATTATGGGCTGATACGTGACAACATCAACAAGCATGCAAATGTTCGATTATAATTCAACGCATATCCTACTTAGAGACCGAAAAGGCGAATTGGGTGCCTAACACCTTCCCGATTCATAACTTAATCCCCAAATCTTTGAATAAATTGGTTTCGCAATAATTGTGTTTAAGAGATCGTTTAATTCATAAATGCTTCTCTTTTACACGGATTTTTGTTTGTTTAGTAAAACAACCTGGTGAGTCTACTTTCCTCCACAAATCGTCACTTCTTTTCTGATAATAGAACAAACCATTTTCCAAAATTAACCTGAAGATCGAAGGAATCGCCGCCGGGGGGGGCTTCAAGAATGGGGGTTCTCACACCTAGATATGCGTTTTTTCAAAGAAAGTAAAACCTGAACACTAGATAACACTTTAAGAACAAAATATTTATTAATCCTTCCAATAATACAAATGGCATTAAGTTGAAGGGTTGTGGTACATGTTTTCTTGAATGGATGAAAAAATAAATGATTGTAGAAATTGAAGGGTTGTGTTACATGTTTATTGTGATATCAAGTTGTAACCAACATGAAATTAGTTAGGTTGGGGGTGGTAGGAATTTATAATTTACAAAGACTTCAATGAGGGTGGACTTTGTACATGACGCGGCACGCGATAGCGTGTTGTTCCAAAGGCAAGTGTGTTTTATTTGTTTACGTTCCTCTTTTTTTTTTAAGCACAAGGCTAAATAATGTAAAATTTTAAAGTTAAATTTAAGTTGCATTTAATATATCTTTTTTCAGATATTTTTAATACATTAATGGCCACTTTTTGAAATGTTATAATATAGTTTTAGAATGTCAATAGTTATATATATATATATATATATATTTATTTTTATTTATGGAAAATCTTATAATATTATATGGTGAAAATGTTATTTCTCTCCCTTCATTTTTTAAATAAATTTAGAAAATGTAAAAACTGAAAATATAAAATATGGATTTTAATAAAAAAAAACTATATATTTGAAATATGCAAATCAATAGCTAAAAATCAAGATCTATTGTGACGGTAAAATTGTTTATAAAAAAAATAAAAAAAAATTGTTAGTCTTGATAGTTAACGAGTGTTTTGGAATCTCATTAATTATTTCAAAATTTACACAAAATCACACAAAGTACCATTGGAGTATTTGATTTTAAAGCGTTCAAGTGTTTTGTAAAAGTGGATTGACACATATGATTTTTCAAGTTTATTTTTACACTACCACTAGAGATGCTACGTATATCGTTTAAGATAAGTCAAAGTCATTTGAATTGCGATCGTTTTGTGCCGTGATTTTGTTATTTGTTGAAAATCTCACCGTGTGTTACCTCAAATTTTAATATGGCTGCTTTACAAAAGAAATTCTCAACTAAAATAACATTTATATTTCCGAATTAAAATAAGAAAGAATATCATCGTAATTACGGTTGCAAGAAAAATCATCCAGGAAGAAAAGTAATCCTCACGTTGTTGTTCAAAAGTCCCAAATCCAACAACACTCACGCTGTTGTTCTAGTCCCAATATAATAAATACAAATTAAATAAGTCCTATGAATTTTCAATTTTATTTTTAAAATATCTCCAATGTAAAATTCTCAGTTAAAATAAAAATGAGATGTGGCAATGGATAGATAAACAAACAACTTAAAAAATGATGTCCAATGTAATAATGACCATCAAGCTTATGCCGTAAAAATGAAAATAGACATTGTATTTAATTAGCTAGCGAATGTCTAAATGCCCCATCATTTTATTTAATTTTTTATCCATTTTTTTTCAGGCCTTTAAATATTTTAAATTTTCTTTTCTAAATAATTTTAAAATAAATTATATCACCAAAAAGTATGAATCAAACACTTACTAAACAAGATTGATGTTGCATACAAAATTATTAATTTTTTTATGAATTTCTTAATAAACAATTCCATTGGAGATGCTTAAAAAAATTTGAATGAGAGGCTTTTTTTTTTTTAATGCCACATAAGAAATACATGCTTATACGTCTTTAATTTGGAGGTATCCAATCAAATGTTTTATTGGAGATGCTTATCTTATAGTTTGTGTGTTCTATATATTAAGTGTAATCTTCTTTGCTTCTTCCATGTGACTTCGATGGTGTATTCTATCAAATGTAATCTTCTCTGCTTCTTCCATGTCCCTTCATCCTCATGCACCTGCCTTTTACCCATAGCGCGCTATATATACACGCATTTCCGCCAGTAAGAAGAGCATTCCATCTTACATTTCTTCTCATTAATCTCTGCTCTCTTCTAATAATCCCTTAATTTACATGGTTCGATCCCTTTCAGCTTTTTCAAAGATCTCAAAGGTTCAATTAAGCTTCAACTTTAATTTTATTGTTATCCAAATCGTCTTAGTTATGGCTAGTCCATCATCGGTCGAACATATTGAATTACTCAATGCAACACACGATGCGTACGATGGAGTCATTGTGGACATGAAGGATCCTATGGATTCAAATGTATTCACTGCCTTGCTGAAAGCATCGATTTCCCAGTGGAGGCAACAGGGAAAGAAGGGTGTTTGGCTTAAATTGCCCATTGAGCTTGCAAATCTCGTTGAAGCTGCGGTGCAGGAAGGATTTTGGTATCATCATGCCGAGGCAACGCACTTGATGCTTGTATATTGGATTCCGGAAACTCCCCATACTATCCCGCAAATGCTTCACATAGAGTCGGTATTTCTGCTTTTGTCATGAATGACAAGGGGGAGGTTTTGGTAGTCCAAGAAAATAATGGCAAATTCAAAGGCACGGGTGTGTGGAAGTTCCCTACTGGAGTGGTAGATGAAGGCGAAGATATATGTGCGGGTGCAATCCGAGAAGTGAAAGAAGAGACGGGGATTGATGCTGAATTTGTGGAATTACTCGCTTTCAGGCAAAGTCACAACTCATTTTTCGGCAAGTCAGATTTGATGTTTGTATGTATGCTGAGGCCACTATCCTTCAAAATCCAGAAACAAAACTCAGAGCTTGCAGCAGCTCTGTGGATGTCGGCGGATGAATATGCAGCCCAACCCTTTGTACAGAAACGTGAGCAATTCAAATATATTGCGGAGATATGCTGCTAGCGAAGAAAGACAGTAACTATACTGGATTTTCTACGGTGGCACTTACTTCAGGTTTTTCTTCTAAGAAGAACTATTTGTATTGCAACAATCACAACCAGACGCTTTGAACAGCTATAACACATTTTAAAGACACAAGCTTGAAGGGTAACTTAGTAAAGTTATATACTTTACAAAATATATTCATTTCCATTCAAATAAAAAGTTCACATTTAATTATATATTTCCAGGTATTGTACATGTAATATTTCCAGATATTCGATATATATACATATATACATATTTCTTTTCTTTTCTTTTTTGGAACAAATTAGAGTAAACAACATATTTGACAAAATCTTAATCAACTGCAAATCACATTTTGAAGCCTGCCTTGTTCGAATAGCAAGATCCATAGTGCAATTCATGTTTGCAAATTTATCCTTCTCCATAAAAAACATTACAGTCACCCTCAGACCATTGTCAGCCACAAGTTGGGATTAACACGTTTCAACTAAAAAGTTTTCTTACTTGTAATTGCTTAATTTTGTCCCAATCTTTGCATTATTAACATTTTAACCCATGTAAAAATACTTAGCAGACAACATACGATGCGTGTGAATGCTCCTTTTTTATGTACACTGATATTTAAGCTAAAATAAAAAATATTTATTAACTAAAGAATTATCCAAATGAAAAGGTGCTTAATTCTATTTTAACATAGAGTTGTTAGTTTATTCCCGCAAAATAATTTTTCCTTAAAAAAATAAACTCATGATAAAATAGGAAGAACACTAATAATTTGGTGTCATAACCAAATTCAAACTTTAAGTAACTGTTTTGTATTATTTCATTTATCAATTAAATTAATTACGTTTTATCAAAAAACTCATTGAACTTAACATATTTATAGAGTTTTATTTTTGATATCCTAAATTAAAAATATTTCAGTTTCCTTTTTAGGTATAATCTACGCACCAAATTTTATAATAAAACAAGTTATAATTTTTAGCAATTTATGAAATCAAAATTAGATATTTTATACCTTATATTTGGGATAAAGGAGTACAATTTATATTAGGAAAAGGCCTCACATTAATATTTTATACCTTATATTTGTAAAAAGAAGTATTTTAAACCCCAACTATCAAACTATTTTAGAAGAATGACTTACCATTACGTGAGAAAGCAAATGACGCATTCACCCACCTTCTATTTTAAATGAAATCGTAAAACGCTTTGTCATCAAAGGTCAAAATTAGATTATCAATAAAAAAAAATTATCGTGTTCAAATTGACATGATAATACAGCACGAAATGAAACAAAATTGACAGGAAAATGAAATATTAATCTCTAAGACATCAAAAAAGTATAAAGGATTCTTAATTTAAGATATCCAATATCACGTTCAGCAGGTTTTTTGATAAAAATAATTAATTAATATGATAAATTAAAGAATAAGACATAATTACTTAAAATATGTTTTAAAGTATAATAATGGGCTAAAATGTTAGTAATACAAAAATGAGGTGAACTTTGGCAATTATAGAAACTTAAGTTGAATGCTTGTTTAGCCGGGTTGAAGGAATAGATGGCTAAGACCTCAGCCATTGGACGTTTGGACCGGCTGTGTGACCCCCCGAATCCCGTTAAGAGGTTTTCACCCTCGGGATTCGGTTAATTACGGTGTCGTACATGACGACGGGTGTACATTATAAGAAATTAAGCAAATATCTATTCTAGAAAAAAATTTGCATGTGAAGTTTATAAAATCTGATATACATCCTATAAATCAAAAGAGTATTCTCTATCCAAGTCATTTCAAACACAAACACTTAATAAAAGCACTCCACATATGAGATTACTTTAAATACAATCAATTTCAAATTCCTTATCAATAAACACCAAGTTATACACAATACAAGCATCTTAAAATATGACATCAAAGCCTCTACGGTATAGTCCTTAAGTTAAAGGACTACCAAGTAGTTCGAGGTCATCAGAGCCTCTATAAACGTACAACGTGTGCCACCCTTGAGTATGGAACTGCAAAACTGTTTAAAAGGAAGGAATGAGCCATATCCAGGCTCAATGGGAACTATAAGGGTTTATGTAGAAAATAAGATTTTTCATATGAAAACACTTACATCTTTTATATAAAAATAGGTAAGTCATTTATTACAATTATATGGAAACTATGCTATAGGGATCATTTCTTTCCAAGGTGCTATTATTATAAACGATGTCGATAATTACTCTCGATTATCCAGTAATGTATGAGGTATTGCCATTTCCTAAGCTAGGTATTCATAGTTACCACTTTATTTATAGTACGTTATTTCATCCATAGTTGGTTCACTATAAGGCTTATCACACCTCATAATTTTCTAACTGTATGCTCAGTATGAAAAACCAACACTTCCCACATATAACATATAATATGTTAAAGTACACATATATACACATACACTTTCGTAGCTCTCGTATCCAACTTTAGCTTACCCCAGCGGTATACTAGGTCTAGAACTTAGGTTCCCAAAGGCCTCCGAGCTCTAAACGAAACATGTGTCTTCTTAACGAACGAACTACCCAGGGACTTGATCCTAACTTTTACTTCATTTGGAGTTAAACCCATGCAGGCCATTTTCCCAGGTACTACACTCCAAATACTTAACAAGTGGGATACCCGTGCAGGTATGTCCGTCGAAGGACGGAGCTACATGAACTAATGCGCAGCCGGGGAAGCTATAAACCTTAGGACTCTATCCCCTCTCTCATCCATCAGGAGGGTGAATACGTCATTATGAATGTATCACAATGAATCTTCATAATCATAATCAACCAATTAGGATTTTTCTTTAGGTCTACTGTGCACAAAGACAGCTTGCGAACTCGGGTATTTCTGCCCCCGAGGCAGGGACCCCCTACCAGGTCCACTTAGTGGTTAGCCCCTAAGGCTGATATATCATGTATATACAAATCAAGTCCCCCAAGGGCAAATATAATAACAACAATAACAATCTCAATCCATTCAATATAAATATGAATGTATATGCATATATATATATATATATCATTGCATCATCACATGTACGAGAGTCAATATGTATTTATAGATTATTCGTACAGCACCTTTAATAGAAATATCGTCATCAATCTCATTGACCTATCATATTATGTCATTTATAGTATAACCATTCTTTTAGTCTTACAGTATTTTTTAAAATGTGGGACAAGAATCATATACATCTTATCTATGTACTTATAATTCGCTAGCCGATATAAAGTGTATATGTGAGGCCCCGAGTTCCGTTAGGAGGGAGAACCTCCGGAACAATGTTGATCACGGAGCCGTACACGACGGCGGAAGTGAGTAAAAATCAAATAACTCTGGCGAGGAAGGCCAATATGCAAAGGTCTAGAACATAAAACAAAATCAACTGGGAACATGCTAGAAATGTAGCTTCCCCTTCTGTTAACTCGTGCCTTACAGATTAGTCTGTACCGTTGCACATCGGTTAACTAAAATGTAAGTCACTTGTCCACATTAGGCTAACATTCAACCATAGACATGTTCCTCCAACCCATTATAAAATAACTAAAAGAATAAAATTAAAGAAAAGTAAATGTCCGCAAAATACATACATTAGCAATACATAACTGTCACAAAATAGTCATACACAATACAGTCTCCATAACCTCAAGTAGGCTACATAGATAGTACAAACATGGCTACATAATATAAGTTGAGTTATGGTACAATAAGATAGATAACATGGCCTTTCAGTAGTGAAAGGCCCTCACACTACAGTATTAGAGGAGACTAAGACTTGTCCACCTTTCCCTTATTAGCTCGTCCCGTCCCATTCTTAGAAGTACATGTGTAGGAAAAACTGTGAGCCAAACGGGCCCAGTAGGAACTATAGGAGTTGTGAGAAAAACAAGTATATGTAAGAGAGGCTTTATAAAGTGAGTTACTAATTAGTCCGTATACATAAATCATAAATAAGTATGTAAACAATGTAATATATACATAGTCTCAAGACACCACGACCAGGCCTACATCGTATCAACCATGTATAATACTCACGTCTAGGATTTTTCACATCTACTGAACAGAGATAGCCGGCACTCGGTTTCTTCTGCCCAAGGCAGGGACCACCTACCAGGTCCACCTAGACGCTACCTCACGCAGCCACAAAGGCATACGCTACCTCACGCAGCCACAAAGGCATACGCTACAATAATCTCACGCAGCCCCAAAGGCATACGCTACAATAATCTCACGTAGCCACTAAGGCTATACGCTACTGGTAATAACCCTCTACCTGGTACGAGCGGTGTTGACTACTCCGTATAAGGAAAATTATTATTATTTTCCCAATCACAATTATAAGATCATATACATCATGTAAAAAGATGCAATAGTCCATTTCATTAGTATCAAGTGATATAAAGTGCGTATCATAAGTTTACTTTACTATACGAACTGATAAGTACCTGCGCGCTAGAGGCCAGGAACAAGGGTTTGTCATAAATCAAGGAAATGGAAGAGATACATGGAGAAATATGATATACTATGATTTAAAAGTAATAATCAACCATTTTCTTCACAATTTATAGGCCCAAAGTGTATATATATGCAGCAATAGGTGTATACTTAGAAAATCCCCAAATTTGTATAAAAATGGTGATTGGGTGCATAAACACTTAAAATAGGTTTTAATACTAGTGTTCCTACCTCGATAGCGTCAAACCTTCACCACTCGAGTCACTGATCGAGCTCTAAACGACGGAGGCGCAAGATACCATGGTTGAGTTTGAAGCCCTAGCTTGGTGGATGTGAAGAAAGGAAGAAGATGATGGAGATGATGAGTTTGATCCTTGATTTGGGTGGTAATATGTGTTAAAATTACACTCATAAACGATCCTCCATGATCCCTACACTCCTCTCACTCTCTCCCTGAGCTCTGGTCGAAGTGGAGAAGAAGGTGGGGTTGATGGTGTATAAAAATCGGGTCAAGGCTTAAAAAAATCATTTTTGACCGCTACAGTGAAGGGGAGTCGACTCCCTAAACCCCATGGAGTCGACTCCATGGTACTGGATTTTTGTTCATGCCCAGAATTGGGAATTGGGTTCCGGGCAAAACACGAAAGTTCTTGGAAATTGAAATACCTTTCCAATGGTATAAATTAGGTTCCATTCTGATCTAAAATGAAAACATTATGATGTCTTGAATGACTGAAGGTCGGTTTGTCGGGTAAGTTTAAAATGTGAGATTTTGAAAATTTTGACTCGGTTACTCTACTTAACCCTTTGCAACTTAAAAGATGAATGTAATAACATCTCTAAAATAGTGTGGAAGTATTCCCTACAGTCGGATACGGCTCAAGCACACTCTCGCGTCTCGGACATAAAAATGTGGTACATTTTAGCCTACGGGTGTTACAACCTCCCCTCCTTAAGAAATTTCGTCCTCGGAATTAAAATAGAAGGAAAGGAAATTACCTCATTTTAATAAGTATGGGTACTTAGTTTGAATCTCTAATTCCAGCTCCCACGTAGCTTCTTCCGTCCCGTGATGTTGCCATATTACCTTGACGAGTGGGATAACCCTGTTACGAAGAACTTGTTCCTTCCGGTCTACCACTGCTACTGGATGAGTCTCATATGACACATCTTCATTAACTTCAAGTTCCTCGACCGGAGTTACATGTGAAGGATCAGGTATATACCTCCGAAGCATGGACACATGGAATACATCATGGATTCGTTGTAACTGTGAGGGCAATGCTAGGCGATATGAAACTAAACCAACACGCTGGATGATTTCAAACATCCTATATACCGAGGGGCTAACTTTCCCTTGTTACTAAAACGGACAATACCATGTCGAGGCTTGACCTTAAGAAATACATAGTCACCCACTTCAAACTCAAGTGGTGTCTTCTCTTGTCAGCGTAACTCTTTTGTCGGCTTTGGGCAGTTAGTAACCGTTGCTTGATAAGTTTAATCTTCTCCGTAGTATCTTGCACTAACTGCGGTCCTAAAATTGCTGCTTCACCTGCCTCAATCCAACAAACGGGAGATTTGCATGGTCTTCCATATAATGCTTCAAATGGAGCCATTCCAATACTGGCATGGAAACTATTATTATAGGCAAACTCGGCGAGTGGTATGTACTCATCCCAATTTCCACGAAAATCAAGTATACAGGCCCGTAGCATATCCTCAAGGATTTGGATTGTCCGCTCAGACTGCCCGCCAGTCTGCGGATGAAAAGCTGTACTAAAATCCAATCGAGTGCCTAACGAACGCTGAAGTGCTTCCCAGAAATGTGAAGTGAATCTAAAATCACGGTCAGACACTATTGAAACTGGGATGCCATGAAGTCGAACGATCTCGTTAATGTAGAGTTTTGCCAACTTTTTTAAGGAATCGGTCTCCCGAATTGGTAGGAAATAAGCCGACTTGGTAAGTCGATCCACAATAACCCAAACTGCATTGTGCTTCCGCTGCGTACTCGGTAAACCCATCAAAAAATCCATTATAATATTGTCCCATTTCCACTCCGGAATAGGAAGAGGTTGAAGTTGACCCGCAGGCTTCTGGTGTTCAATCTTTATCCTTTGACAAGTTAAGCAGCGAGAAATAAATTGAGCCACATCTCGTTTCATTCCTTGCCACCAATAAGTACATTTTAAATCTCGGTACATCTTAGTGCCTCCTGGATGAATAAAGAATCTTGACTTGTGAACCTCGGCCATGATGGTTTCTTTAAGTTCGTTGTTTAAGCTTGGTACAACTAGTTTCTCTTTATATCTCAATCCACCATCAGTACCTAATGTGAAACCTTCCACTTCATTTCCGGATTGAAGTTGATCTCGGCATTTTGCTAACTCATCGTCATACCATTGGCTCTCAATTACTTGACTCTGCAGTAATGGTCTGGCCACGAGATTTGAAAGGAAAGCAATGTCTTCGTTTTGACGTACGATTAAGTTGTACCGCTGAAGCTCCTCTATGAGTTTCCATTCTCGGCATCTCAAAGCTGCCATTGAACCAGGTGTTTTCCGACTTAGAGCATCGGCAACCACGTTCGCCTTGCCGGGATGATATTGAAGTGTGAAGTCATAATCCTCAAGGTACTCTATCCAACGACGTTGTCTTAAATTCAAATCTCGTTGCGTGAAGATGTACTTGAGGCTTTTGTGGTCCGAAAATACCTCGAATTTCTCTCCATAAAGGTAATGACGCCATATCTTCAAAGCAAAAACTACTGCGGCTAGCTCTAGATCATGTGTAGGATAATTTTTCTCATGAGCTTTCAGCTGGCGTGATGCATAGGCTATAACATGCTCCAACTGCATTAGGACGCAGCCAAGTCCTAAGTGAGACGCATCACAATATATCACATAGCCTATGCCCCTTCTGGTAGTGCTAGGATGGGAGCGGTAGTTAAACGATACTTTAACTCATTAAAAGCTTCTTCACAGCGATTGTCCCAAACGAATGGCACACCTTTCTGGGTAAGGTGAGTAAGTGGAGACGCTATACGGGAGAAGTCTTGAACAAACCTTCTATAATAACCAGCTAAACCCAGAAAACTTCGGATTTCTGTCACACTAGTAGGGCGGCACCAACTCGACACATCGTCCACCTTAGCTGAATCTACAGAAATACTACCTCGTGAGACAACGTGTCCAAGAAATTTCACTTCTTCTCTCCAAAAGTCGCACTTGGAAAATTTGGCGTAGAGTTGGTGGTCTCTTAACAATTGAAGGGATGTGAAAAGGTGTTTCCTATGCTCCGCCTCTGAAGAGGAGTAAATCAATATATCATCGACAAACACTATAACAAATATGTCTAAGAATGGGCGGAAGATACGATGCATCAAATCCATGAAAGCTGCTGGTGCATTCGTTAATCCAAATGGCATAAGTAGAAATTCATAGTGGTCGTAGCGTGTCCGGAAAGCTGTCTTGGAAATATCTTCTTCCCTTACCCTTAACTGATGGTATCCTGCTCTTAAGTCGATCTTGGAAAAGAAATAAGCTCCCTGTAATTGATCAAATAAATCATCGATTCGTGGAAGAGGATACTTATTCTTGATCGTCACTCGATTTAGTTGGCGATAATCCACACACAAGCGTAATGATCCATCAGCTTTCTTGGCAAACAACACAGGTGCTCCCCATGGTGACGAACTAGGGCGTATAAAACCTTTGGCTAAAAGATCCTCTAACTGGGTCTTAAGCTCCTTAAGTTCTGCAGGAGCCAACCGGTATGGAGTAATATAAATAGGAGCAGATCCGGGAAATAGATCAATTGAGAACTCGATTTCACGTTGCGGCGGTAAACCAGGTAAATCCTCCGAAAAAACATCTAAGAATTTCTTAACAACGGGCACATCTTGTGGTGTAAGAAGTGGAACTTCATCACTCACAACGTTGCAAAGCCAGCCAACATAAGCTCTCTGTTCCTTCTTAGTAGCATACGATATCAGGTATAAATTATATCTCTCACCAAAGAAAACAACCGTTTCTCCCCAATGGTGGGTAATAGTAACTCGCTTGGCATGACAATCGATCACCGCATAATATTTGGTCAACCAATCCATCCCCAAAATGAGATCATACTGTTCCATCGCCATGACTATAAAATCATCTTCTATATGACAATTCTGATGCAAGGTAATAATCACGGTACAATATTGATTTAGGTTCGTTGTACTACCCATAGGAGAACTAATGCTAACGGGGAGAACAAGCCTCTTAGTTTTCAACTTTAAACTTGATACACAGTTGAACGAAATAAAGGAGTGTGAAGCACCAGTGTCGAATAAAACTCTAATTTCAGTCGAGAAAAGAATGAGGGTACCTTCCATAACGGTGTGATCTTCCTGATCTCCAGCTAGGTTGAGTGAAAAGAATCGGCCTCCGGAGCTCCCTTGTGTTTGCGGTGGAATAGGGTGATAGTTGGATTGAAATTTATTCTGGATCGGGTAGTTGGATTGCTGGTAGCCTCCACTAACTGACTGACTCTGGCCTTGCGAAGAACCTTGGCCTGTATAATCACCATAATTACCATATTGGTTCTGACGTCCATAATTGTCTCTACCACGACCACCTCGATAATCTCTTCCTCAACCACCCCGATTTCCTCGAAAACCTGACCTGCCAGGGACTTGTTTGTTTTTGGGGCAAGTTTTAATAACATGTCTGGTGTCCCCACATAGATAACAACCACCTGTGCGTCCACTACTACTCCCACTGCTGGTATAGTTTCCTCATGAAGACTCTGAGCTAGAACGGGCTTTCTTGTCTCCACCCCATTTACCTCTACGATAACCCACATTGTCTCTCTTTCGGCCCGAATCAGAAGAAAATGAGGAACGACGAGCTTAAGCGTACTGACTGTCAAGGTTTAAAGCTGCTTCAACCAACTGCTTGAACGAGGTAAACTCATAGAATCCCATAGCACACCTATATTCATCCTTGAGTCCTAGGAAGAACATCTCCATCTTTTATTGGTCACTTAGGGCAAAAGTATCCATATACACACTAAGCTCTTCGAATTTCAGTCGATACTCCTCAACCGACATCACCCCTTGAACCAAGCTACGCAGTTCATCTCTCTTAGCTCGGCAGTAGGCGTCCGAAATAAATTGTAGTCGAAAGGCAGTCTCAAAATCTCGCCACTTACGGATTCCCTCGGATTGCGTAATAACTCTCCACCACCGATGAGCATTCCCAGAGAGCCTAGTAGTCGCAAACTTGACCCACATCTTCTTGAGAGTTCTAATAACTTCCAATCGTTCTTTGATTACAAAAAGCCAACCCTCTGCATCCTCGGGTCCCTTAGTTCCATCGAACACTGGAGGTTGAAGACGAGTGAATTCTCGTAGGTAAGTAATCTCATCCGTCTCCCCTCCTTGAGGTTCGGGATCCTCCTCTGGGTTTTCCACAATGACTGGTTCCTCTTGGGTTCGGTCCTTGTTTGCACCAGCTCCACTAGTAGACCCATGACTGTTCTTTAGGACTCCCGACAATTCCCCTATAAAGTTCTTCATCATCTTGTTCATAGCTGTGAGGAGCCTAGAGCTATCTCCCCCTTCGGTTTCAGGATCACCTTCCGGAAGGGAAGTTTGTTGAGCAGGAGCCTTGACTCTACGCTTAGGTGGCATTCTACAAAATAACAGAGTCAACTCACAAAATCCAAGCATAAAGATAGGTTACAATGGAAAGGACGATATCCTAGTCAACCCACGCTCCGGCGAAGGAAGAAAGAGAACCTAATTCCTCTGATACCAACTTGTGAGGCCCCGAGTTCCGTTAGGAGGGAGAACCTCCGGAACACGGTTGATCACGGAGCCGTACGCGACGGCGGAAGTGAGTAAAAATCAAATAACTCTGGCGAGGAAGGCCAATATGCAAAGGTCTAGAACATAAAACAAAATCAACTGGAACATGCTAGAACTGTAGCTTCCCCTCCTGTTAACTCGTGCCTTACAGATTAGTCTGTACCGTTGCGCACCGGTTAACTAAAATGTAAGTCACTTGTCCACATTAGGCTAACATTCAACCATAGACATGTTCCTCCAACCCATTATAAAATAACTAAAAGAATAAAATTAAAGAAAAGTAAATGTCCGCAAAATAGATACATTAGCAATACATAACTGTCACAAAATAGTCATACACAATACAGTCTCCATAACCTCAAGTAGGCTACATAGATAATACAAACATGGCTACATAATATAAGTCGGGTTATGGTACAATAAGATAGATAACATGGCCTTTCAATAGTGAAAGGCCCTCACACTACAGTATCAGAGGAGACTAAGACTTGTCGACCTTTCCCTTATCAGCTCGTCCCGTCCCATTCTTAGAAGTACCTGTGTAGGAAAAACTGTGAGCCAAACGAGCCCAGTAGGAACTATAGGAGTTGTGAGAAAAACATGTATATGTAGGAGAGTCTTTATAAAGTGAGTTACTAATTAGTCCGTATACATAAATCATAAATAAGTATGTAAACAATGTAATATATACATAGTCTCAAGACACCGCGACCAGGCCTACATCGTATCAACCATGTATAATACTCACGTCTAGGATTTTTCACATCTACTGTACAGAGATAGCCGGCACTTTGTTTCTTCTGCCCAAGGCAGGGATCACCTACCAGGTCCACCTAGACGCTACCTCACGCAGCCACACAGGCATACGCTACCTCACGCAGCCACAAAGGCATACGCTACAATAATCTCACATAGCCACTAAGGCTATACGCTACTGGTAATAACCCTCTACCTGGTACGAGCGGTGTTGACTACTCCGTATAAGGAAAATTATTATTATTTTCCCAATTACAATTATAAGATCATATACATCATGTAAAAAGATATAATAGTCCATTTCATGAGTATCAAGTGATATAAAGTCCATATCATAAGTTTACTTTACTATACGGACTGATAAGTACCTGCGCGCTAGAGGCCAGGAACAAGGGTTTGTCATAAATCAAGGAAATGGAAGAGATACATGGAGAAATATGATATACTATGATTTAAAAGTAATAATCAACCATTTCCTTCACAATTTATAGGCCCAAAGTGTATATATACGCAGCAATAGGTGTATACCTAGAAAATCCTCAAATTTCTATAAAAATGGTGATTGGGTGCATAAACTCTTAAAATAGGTTTTAATACTAGTGTTCCTACCTCAATAGCTTCAAACCTTCACCAGCTCGAGTCACGGATTCGAGCTCTAAACGACGGAGGCGCAAGAAACCATGGTTGAGTTTGAAGCCCTAGCTTGGTGGATGTGAAGAAAGGAAGAAGATGATGGAGATGATGAGTTTGATCCTTGATTTGGGTGGTAATATGTGTTAAAATTACACTCATAAACTATCCTCCATGATACCTACACTCCTCTCACTCTCTCCCTGAGCTCTGGTCGAAGTGGAGAAGAAGGTGGGGTTGATGGTGTATAAAAATCGGGTCAAGGCTTAAAAAAATCATTTTTGACCACTACAGTGAAGGGGAGTCGACTCCCTAAACCCCATGGAGTCGACTCCATGGTACTGGATTTTTGTTCATGCCCAGAATTGCTTGTTTATGCCACCAACTTATCTTGTAACCTTATTTTGACCAATGAGAAGTGGGAATTGGGTTCCGGGAAAAACACGAAAGTTCTTGGAAATTGAAATACCTTTCCAATGGTATAAATTAGGTTCCATTCTGATCTAAAATGAAAAAGTTATGATGTCTTGAATGACTGAAGGTCGGTTTGTCGGGTAAGTTTAAAATGTGAGATTTTGAAAATTTCGACTCGGTTACTCTACATAACCCTTTCCAACTTAAAAGATGAATGTAATAACATCTCTAAAATAGTGTGGAAGTATTCCCTACAGTCGGATACGGCTCAAGCACACTCTCGCGTCTCGGACATAAAAATGTGGTACATTTACCCTACGGGTGTTATAGTATAAGGCTAAGGCCATATAAAAATTATCAAGCTCCTTATATCATTTATCATGTGTTCATTATATCCAGTTACTAGGTTATCGGCTACATTCGTCTCAAGGCACACCATATATGTATTACTAAAGTCGTACAACTATTTCTCATGCCTCTGCATGGTCCAATCCTAGCTACCCGTGTTAACTAGTAGTCCACACGATAGTGTTCTTTAACTCCTAGACTCAAATGCTGGCATATAACTTCTGCCTAGATAGTTTTGGCATACCACTTAAAGGCAATGTATAATACTTGAAATCTAATAGAGAATATACACTTATCTAATATCTATGTCATATAACCAACCCCAATTTATGCACCAACCCCGAAATCCCTCATCTTATAGTTCATACCCGTGGATACAAAGTGGTCATGAGGAATAACTACATGTAATAAGCTCTTAGGATGATAAGAATTGATAATATATGGTAAATAAGTGATAATCTATCCATATGCATCACTAATTGAGCCTAGAACCCAACCAATCCCATATGCACACCCCAACCTAAGGTTTTTAGCAAAAATACCCATTTTGTATCAAAACTCTAATACAACAACAAATACTTTAAATCAAAGTGTAATGCCCCATATATCTATCTCTCGAAAATAACGACACAAGTCGTGTGTAACGCAAAAGTGGATTTCGAATAGCTATATTTTGTTCTGAAAGGATCGTAATGGCTTGAAGACTTCCATTGAGTTATACTAATATATTTAAGCATGTCAGAATAGCCGTAAGTCATTTCGGGTAGTTCGAGTTAAAATCGGAATATAGATTACAAGTTTTCAATTTGCTCGACTTCATAATTTTGGATAACTTGGAAAAAGCATAACATCTTCGTTTCTCGCCAGATTGAGTTTCCATTCACATTGGTGTCTAGATTTTCATGCAATCTATAACTTTTGTGTTTTGTCTGAAAGACATTCAGGCTCCTACTTGGTCAAAATTGAGTGCAAAATAAGTCAATCGCTAATTGTTGTTCATTCGATGACATTGTAGCAATGCGCTAACTTCATCGAATTTCTAGGAATTATCCATCCAGAATTTGAGGAGACTTCCTCTTAGAAACTTGTAAAGCTTTGAATAAGCTTTTCGTAGACATAAAAATATCTTAATTGGACTTCTGAGCGAAAAGTTATGGTCGTTCAAACTTCAGTGCTGCAGGTCCCAAATAGTGACACGTGTGAACAGTAACCAGAAATGGAGAACGAAAGTTTTATATATACGTTCATCTCTGTTTCTTCCTCATTTCATCACCAACTTTCGAAAGCTTTTAGAAAGAGAAAGAAGAAGCTATTTGGGGGGTTTTTGCACATGATTTGAGATATCGACCTAAGCTCTTCCTTCTCCACCACCATCGAGCACTATTCATTGTCATCTCCATCATCTTCACCTTCTCCCATGGCTGTGGATGGGGAAAGCTTGCGATTCGCTCAGCCCGGCTCGATTTAGTCGCGATTCTTTGAGGGATTAACTCTCAATATGTGGGAACACTAGTAGTCAATCCTTATTTCGATCTATTACACATGATACGCTCCAAATTGAATAAAACGTAAGCTTTTTGACCAAATTACACGTTCATGGGGGTTCGGGCTTTTTTACTTCCATTATTTGGTTGATTTGCATTATATATAACTTGATTATGACTTTTATACCTAAAGCCCCAATTTCAAATGAGTTTTAAGCCTAGTTCGCATACGACCCTTTTATGCGAATTCGATAGCGAGCAGTAACTTTGATATACTTACATATGAGGTTATATATATAGATTTAAAAGTATAAATTGGGTATAATTACTTGTGTTTGCGATATTATTATTGTATTTTGAATACTATTCTCTTATTTATGAGATTTGCTAGTTACTTGCCAGTCCGTAACTATACTGGTTAGATTTATAAGTTTATCTTGAGTAAGAAAAATACATAAATCATATGGGGAGTTCATATTGAACATATAGCTTATAAATTATATATTATACTTGGCTTGGAGCCTATGTGATGAAAACCTATGGAATTCCCCACATGGATAATATTCTTAGCTAAACCTATAGTTAACGGACTTGGCAAAGTATGTTTTTAATACAACTACAATACTACCATTTGATCTACTGTATATATAATATATATGTATATATACTCAAGCTATATATATTATGCATATGAGACATATACATATGATGAGACTTTAGATGATATTCAACTTTCTATGATTATTTTCCTATGTTGATGGTGATTACCATTGTAGTGTAGCCTTTGTGACTACATGAGTTTATTGATTTGCCTTGGGGGCTAACCACTAAGTGGACCTGGTAGGGGGTCCCTGCCTTTGGGAAGAAGAACCCGAGTTTGCCGGCTATCTCTGTGCATAGTAAATTTAAAATCCTAGTTGGTAATTACATTGATGATTATTGTTGAGACATGACCGTCCTTGGGGGATGAGGTATATGGTAATAATATGGTTGCCTCTATTTTGAAATGATATTCCTAGATAATTTATTATAATTTTATATATATGCGGTTTTACAATGATTTATGTGTATCTTGGAGATACGTAGCTTGTATTATGTTATTAGTATTTTCCATCTTTATGGAATCTTATTACGATATCCTTTATTTGGGGGCCTGGATAGTATTAGCATGCATGTCATGAAACAGTTTTCATAGCATTAACATATTAAGGCTTATATACATGTTTGTATACATATGTATGTACTATATAGTACAAAGAGGGAATACATATAAACACGCATTATGTAAACAAAACTATTTTCATTATGGTCGCATGGCATGCACGGTTTCTAACTTACTTTCATATAAAAACCATATAGTTCCCACTGAGCCCGTTTGGCTCACTCCCATTTTTCAAATCAGTTTTGCAGGTGTTTCTAGGGGATGCCGCGTCTGTGGACTTCTAGTAGTTCTGATGGCCCTATTGCTAAAGTCATTTGGAAACGACTTGTATTACTCTTCTTAGATGAATTATTGTATTTTTAACTTTTCTGTTCATATAAGATGCAAGGCCTTATTATTAAATTATTGGGACCTCGTTGGAGGAATTGTTTTATACTGAACTGTTTTACCACTATTTGATTTATACTTTACAGATATGGAGTTAAGGGGTTAGATAAACCTGTGTCTTATTTTACAGGTATTGATTTATTGAAAATACGAGCTCCACATGCCGTAATTTTCTCAAAATGTGGCCTTATATGAAATTTTCTATTGTATCAATTTTACATTATACATTTCAAACCCGCCATCATGCATGACACCATGATTAACTGGGTTCTGGAGGTCTAAACCTCCTAACCGAATTCGGGGTGTCACACAAAGGGTTTAATACTAGTGTTCCCACCCTGTATGGAGCTTCCCTTGAGACATGAGTGGTGGTTCTAAGCTTTGATGCCAAATCCTTAAGTTTTGACAAAATCCTGACTTGTAACAATGGAAGAATAAAGAGGAGGAAGATGATGAATAGTGTGTAGGAATGGTGATTTAGGAGGATGGCTTGATCATTGTGAGATTTACTCACAAAACCCCAAAAATTGCACCTCTAACCTCTCTCTAGAAGCTCTCCAATGGATGTGTACAAATAATGAGGAAAGGGGATGAAAGAAATATAAAAATCTCGCCCAGGTGCATGTAGTCGACTACCACTATTCACAACACACATTTCTGTTGTTTGTTCACAGACCCAAATTCACACCCAATTTTGGTCATCGGGGAGTGATAATTAGGTCTCTGCCAAAACATAAAAGTTGTAGAAGGGATATAAATGAAGAGGTGACCGCAAACGGGGAGTAATTTGGACCTTGGATGAAAAAGTTATGGCCTCTCAAAGTTGGCCAAAATTTAACTTTTTTGAAAAGTTCAAAACACGCAATTTACTTCCCGTTTTTGATTCGGACCACCTGAATAATGAAACTATTGATCCCAAAAACATAGTATATCTAATATGACAGGCTAGAGGTGTCGGATCAAATACGAGAGCCTCAGAACCCAATGTTCACGATCTAACGGCGATAAAGCCTTAACCGGGCTTAACGGAAGGATTATCTCGCAAATGAAAATACAGGGTGTGACAAGCTGAAACCAGGACATTTAAATTTTTCCAATCTTGGCTGGTTTTTTGGTTCAGTCTAATCCAAAAAAAAGGATGACATAACCGATCATTTTATATTGTAAGTTAACGGTTCGTTTAATCGGACTATAAACACCCCTAACTAGAAGTAGCGAATATTTTTCCTTTTTCTTTTATACAAAAGTACTATGTACTTCAAATATGAGCTTAAAGTTTATAGTGATGACTTCAAAAAAAGAGAAAGGCCGAAATTCATTACGAAAATTTAAGGCATGTAGGGGTAGGCAAAGAAGGGTTACGGGACAAAAAGGTTAGCCCCAAATTTTCTCATTAATCATTATAATATATTTATTAGCCAAGGTATGTTTGGTTTCATTTTTTTTTCTAAAGAAGAAAAGGTAAAAGTGTGTTAGATAATGTTTTCATTTTATTTCTAATGGTGGTTGATTAATAGATAGTAAAATTTTACTTTATTAATAATGTTTTATAGAATTAAACAATGCACATTCTCTGCTTCAATAGTATCAATCTTGATATATACTAGACTATACTATATACATGATTCGCCTGCGACTCACAAAGACAGATCTAAAATTTTACTATGACATGGGCTAAATAATAGGGTGGTAGGGTGGTTGAATCATAAGTATTTTCTTTTTCGCCACAATCATAAGAAACTTTATCTTGAAACTCAAGGACATTTATACCATTTGTTAGAAAACAAATTACCAAACAAGGAAAAAAAATGAAAAAAGGAAGAAGTCATATCGCTTAAAAGAAAGGTTCTAAAAAATGCGATACAACTATTACTAGATTGAGAAAAATCTTGTTTCAATTTCTTATCATAACTTCATGCATATCTGAGTCAACAATACCAAATGTGTGATAAATAATGTTGGAAATTTGTAATGAGTAATGAGATCCCCCATTGATTGGAAAGGCATATTTTGAGTAATTTATATAACAAGGTCCATATGAGTATTCTAATTAAAGAGACTTGTTGGTGGGCTCACATGTTGTTGGGCTTAGTTGGTTTGGACTAGTATGCATACACAAATATATTAAAATGTCTTGATTTAGCACATGGACACTTGGGGCATCTTAGGCCTTAATAAATAAAATACAATTTTATTTATTTTCGGATTTTTTGTAAGGCAGTTTTTTTAGTTTAAATCCAAGTGTGAAAATTGCTATTAAACTTCCATATTCAGTTTTCGAAAAATTGTAAAAAACTATGCATATATATACATGTCCATTTATGCCTGAAGAAATATCTTTTGCATTTCTCTCAAAGCGAGTTTAGGAACTTTGTTGTATCTTAGAAGTGATTTCCCCTCTCTGTTAATAAGAACAATATATGGCATAATTACTTTAAGGAAAGTGTGAATCACGCATCAATGTAATACCAACAAACTGTTCGTTTCTATTTTATTTAACAATCTTAAAGTAATTAGCCGATGAAAACCGACATGCCAAAATCCAATGTAAAGGCACAATTTCAAAATGAAGACACCATCAAATTGGATCGTTTTAATGGAATCAACTACACGAGATGGAAGGACAAGATGATTTTCTTGTTAACCAGTATGAAAATTTTCTATGTTCTTGATCCGAATCTGCCTACAATTCCTAGTCCCAGACCAAAGGATCCTGACAGTGTCGCGGTTACATTCTTAATTCTCTCACCGATCGCTTGAATGATCTTTATCGGAATCTCACGTCAGAAAGAGAAATATGGACAGCCCTAGAAATAAAATACAGGAACGAGAAGAAATGTATGTATAAATTCATGGCACTTAGATACTTCGAATTTGTAATTACTGATAATATGACAATCATGGATCAAGTTCATGAATTACAAATTCTTGTTTCAAAATTAGCGGAGTTGGAAATCAAGATTTCAGATTCACTACAAATGGGGGCTATCTTGTCAAAGTTACCTTCCACTTGGAATGAATATCGGAAGAAAATTCTGCTATCTCCAGAAAATTTCACAATTGAAAAATTCTTCACACACTTACAAATTGAGGCAGAGAATCGTGCTAGAGATGCAATTCTTCTAAATTCAAAAATTCATTAAGTTGGTGAATGTTCTCAAGGAAGGAGTAACAATAAATTAAAGGTTCAGAAAAAGAGAAACTCTTTCAAGAGAACTACTTCAATGAAAAAGGGACCAGGACCGTGTTTTCATTGTGGCAATAAAGGTCACTACATCAAACAGTGCAAATTTATAAACAAAATCAGATTTGGTACAAATTCAGAAAACAACAATAACAAAGCAAATCTAGTTGAAAAAAAATGAAGGATCTGGTTGCAATGGTTTCTGAAATGCAAGTTGACATGGTCATTGAATTGCACATGGTTGATGCAAACAAGTTTCTAGATTGGTGGATTGACTCTGGTGGGACTATTCATGTATGTAACAATAAAGCACAGTTCAAAACCTATAACATAATGAAGGAACTAGAGGAAGTGTTGATGGGAAATCATGCAGCAGCTAAAGTGCTTGGAAAAGGAAGTATAGAGTTGAAGTTTACATCCAGTCAGAAACTCACATTGCTCAACGTTTTCCATGTCCCTGAGATAAGGAATAATCTAGTTCTGCCCATTTTTTTTGTAAGAAAGGGTTTAAGATAGCTTTTGAATCTGACAAAGTTATTGTAACAAAAAATGGTGTGTTTATTAGCAAAGGATACTCATGTGATGGCATGTTTAAATTAAGTATTAATGAAATAAATAATGTTTCTGCTTATATTGTTAAGTGTTCTTCTTCCTTGTGGCATAATAGATTAGGACATTTAAATTTCCAATCACTAAAATATATGTCTAAGCATGGTTATATTACATCTAGTAATGATTATCATGATAAGTGTGAAATTTGTGTGCAAGCCAAAATAACAAAAAGCCTTTTCCTAAAGTTAATAAAAACACAAATTATTAGAACTTATTCACACTGATATTTGTTGACATGGTGAAAGCAATGCTTTTAAATGCTAATTTCATATCTTCCCAATCTATAGTATTACTGGTTGAAGGAGATAGAACAAATGTGTTGAATAAAATTCCTATTTTACTAAATCTTGACCAAGATCCAAAAACATTTGAAGAAGCAATGACTTTAAAGGATGTATCATTTTGGAAAGAAGCTATCGACGATGAAATGGAGTCTATTATATCTAATAATACTTGGGTTTTGGTCAACTTACCCCCCGGTTCAAAAACCATAGGTTGTAAATGGGTATTTAGAAGAAAATTCAATACAGATGGTTCTATCGAAACCTTTAAGGCTAGACTAGTTGCAAAAGGTTTTGCACAAAAGGAAAGCATAGTTTACTTTGATACATATGAACCTGTGGCTAAAATAACATCCATAAGAGTTCTTATGGCCTTGGCATCAATACATAAACTGTATGTGCATCAAATGGATGTTTAAACAGCTTTTTTGAATGGAGACTTAAATGAGGAAGTATATGTGGAACAACCAGAAGGATTCATACTTCTTGGAAATGAAAATAAAGTCTGTAAATTAATTAAGTCTCTTTATGGCTTATAACAAGCTCCGAAGCAATGGCATGAAAAATTCGATAAAGCCATTTTGTTTAATGGTCGGATTTAGACACAATAGTGCTGATAAGTTTATTTATTCCAAATTTACAATAGACTATGGAGTTATCATGTCTATATGTAGACGACATGATAATCTTTGGAACCAATATGGTTGCAATAAATGAAACCAAAAAGTATTTAACTTCAATTTTTAAGATGAAGGATTTGAGTGAGCTAGATACTATTTTGGGAATCAAAGTTAAAAAGTATAGTGGGGGTTATACATTGGATCAATCTCATTATATAGAAAAATTGCTAAAAAATTCAATCATCTTAATGTCAAGGAAGCAAGTACTCCATTTGATCTAAGTATAAAGTTTAATGAAAATTCTGAAAAAATTGTTGCACAATTAGAATATGCCAGTGCTATATGAAGCATAATGTATGCTATGCATTGTACAAGGCCTAATATAGCATTTGCTGTATGTAAACTTTCAAGATATACTAGTAAACATAGTATACAACATTGGAAAGCCATTGACAGAATACTTGGATATCTAAAACAAACTCTAAATTTTGGCTTACATTATTCTAATTATCTGGCTATCCTAGAAGGATTTTCGGATGCAAGTTGGATCACTAATCTTAGTGATAATAAATCAACTACTGAATAGATTTTTTCTCTTGGCGGGGGAGCCATAAGTTGGGCTTCTAAGTTACAAACTTGCATATCACATTCTACAATGGAGTCTGAGTTTATTGCCTTAGCAGCTACAGCTGAATGGCTAAGAAATATGTTAATGGAAATAGAGTTGTGGCCACAATCAATGCCAGCCATCTTTTCGTATTATGATATTGAAGCAACTATGTCTAAAGCCTATAATAGAGTTTATAACAGATGGTTTAAACACATTGGGCTTAGATATGAATATGTGAGAACTAATATCTACTGGGGTAATCACTATAATTTATGTGAAATCCGTTAAAAACTTAGTGGACCCTCTCATAAAAGCTTTACTTAAAGATTTAGTAAAAAGTACGACAAGTGGAATAGGGTTAAAACCCTTACTTTTAGGCACCAATAATGGGAAGCCAACTTAAAATTGTATACCAATTTTTAAGTTCAATGGGTAAAAACAAGTTATTGCTTTGTGCCGGTTATGAAACACTAGACACCTCATTCTACATAAACTATGACTAGTGTTGACTGTTACAAATAGAGGTTGAGTTAAAAACTCTTAATATAGTTCTAATTAAATGTCTATAGTAACAGGGACATCAAGACAACTCTACTTATATGAACATATAAGTGGTGCCGCTTAATCAAGAAACTATAGTAAGGATAGTTCTTGTAAATGTTCATGAATAAAGGATAAGCACACAGCCATAATTGTGCTACAAGTTGAATAAACCTCTTGGAGAAAATATAAATGTTATGTGTGAGGTATTTATATTTTATTACATAAGAGAAATGGTTTAATCTTCGAATACCAATTTCTTTAAATAAAATCAGTTTACTTACGCTAAGGGAAAGTTTAAATCGAGAGATGTCTTTCTTTATGCATAATATTTTATTGCGCAAAAGATAAAAACTATATTACAAATTAGTGGGGGATTGTTGGAAATTTGTAATGAGTAATGAGATCCCACATTGATTGAAATGGCATATTTTGAGTAATTTTATATAACAATGTCCATATGAGAATTCTAATTTAAGACACTTGTTGGTGGGCTTAGTTTGTTTGGACTAGTATGCATACAAAAATATATTAAAAGTCTTGATTTGGCACTCGGGCACCTTGGGCCTTAATAAATAAAATACAGTTTTATTTATTTTTGGATTTTTTGCAAGGCAACTTTTTCAATTTAAATTCAAATGTGAAAATTGCTATAAAACTGCCATATTCAATTTTCCGAAAAATTGCCAAAAATTATGCATATATGCACGTCCATTTATGTTGGAAGAAATATCTTTTGAATCTCTCTCAAAGAGAGTTTAGGAACTTTGTTGTATCCTAGAAATGATTTCCCCTCTCTGTTAATAAGAATAATAGAGGGTATGATTACTTTAAGGAATGTGTGCATCACGTCTCAATGTAATACCAGCAAACTGTCCGTTTCTATTTTATTTAACAAATAATACAATGGCTCTTATCAAATTAAAAGTTTTACTTTGATTTTGTTACTTTTAAAAAATTACTAGGCAAGTAACTTATTTATTAAAATGGGATATAATATATTAAGGGGATGCTATCGACACACACCATTTCACTCTCTAACACTCCCTCTAAAGGAACCAACTAACTATTTTATTTACACGCACCACTTATTCATTTTTTTAATTAATGATTGAAACATTAAACTTAAATTAAAAATAATTAATAACTTCAAATCACTTAAGCCCAAATTATTAACCCCATTAATTAAAAACACTTTTCTTCATCATCATTATTCATCCAAATCATGATCCCTCTCCACCACCACCATTGCCACTGTAGCCACCACCACCATTATCCAAATCATCATCCCTCTTTAAAAGAAGTAGGATGCTTATATTTTTGTGCTTCTTTACATTTTATTTCATTCTTAAATCGTTAGATACAAACAAAAGCAAAAAAATTAAATTAAATTAAGAGCATGAAGAGTGTTTACTCGGTTTCTTGGAACCGAGTACTGTTCGTCATGCTCAACCAAAAGGAACCAAGTAAAGCACAGATCACTCGATCCTAAGGAACCAAGTGGAATTGAAAATTGGACCAAAAGCGTCACTCTGTGATAAACAACCAAGTATGTTGCCTCAGACTAGGTGATAAACAACCGAGCAACATGAGCTTGACTCGGATATGGGTGACCGAGTGTACCTTCATACCTTGATTATCTATAGCAGCCATCTTTGAATAGAACTATGCATGTTATGTTGTTTGTAATAAACAAGATATGTTTCAAATTAAATTGTGTACGAAATGAAGGCGTGAAGAAGGAGAAGGAGAAGAATAAGGATCCAATTGTTTGGTACATATATATATATATATATATAGAGAGAGAGAGAGAGAGAAAGGAGTGGTGGGAATCTATACTTACTAATATAGTATTATGGTGGAAGTAGTAACATTAATTACTCACTAATTATTTTTCTTACATTGTTAATGGTAGTAACATTAATTAATTATTAATTACTTTTTTTTTATATTCTCAGTGCATAATAAATAATAATTATAACATTTTTTAATTTAATATTTAGTATTACGACGGAAGTAGCATCATTTAATATACTCTTTTTAAAAAATAGCTTTAAAAATTTTAGGAGCAATTTTTTATTTATTAGATATTCTTATCACTTATACTATTACATGAGTTATACATTTAAAAAATACAACAAAGCATATAATACATCCGATAAAATAAGTGGTAAAATCGTATGTAAAAAAAATGTTTTCCAATTTCTAAATAACTCACCTTAATTTTATATTAAAACAAAGAAAATAAAGTTATTGACTAAATATGTCAGATTTCACCTAGGTTGGGTTTTGACCATTTTGCTTGTACAAAAGACCCATTTATCTAATATTTGAACTTTTTTAGTTCCAAAAATAATTACTAAAGGATTCAACCAAATAAATTCACCACTATTTTACATTTTTACACCCCTCCCTCTTTCTCTCTCCTCTCTCTCTTTGTGTTGGGTGCCCACGAAAGTAATTCCAGATGTCAACTTTTGAAACTCCAATGATCTCTTCCATCTTTTTTTTCCTTTTTTTTTAATTATCCTAATCTCTACTATAAAATTAAAAAAAATAATAGAAATAAACTATTCTATCTTTTTGATATTAGAAGTTGACCATTTTTCTTGGGACATCCCAATTCCCGGACTAAATATTCACTAACTTTTTAATATTCAAAAATTAATATATCAAATTTTATAGTTTTAAATAATTTGTATTTTGAACTATCCATTTAAAATTTGTGGACTCTTTTAAAAAAAGAACTGAGTTCTTAATTTGAGAAAGAAAAAGTATCTTGTATAAAAATCAAAAATAAAAAAGTACCTCAAAAACCTTAAGAAATATATTATATCTTGTTTTCTCCTCTTTTAGTTCTCTAGTTCAAACCCCAACGAACCACGCCATCCCACGAACCCCACAACCCACCCCACCCCACCCCACCCACACACAATCCCCACCACAAGTTTCATTGTATCTTTAAAGGTAAAGGTATTTATGATTTTTTTTGGTAGGTAGTTACACCATTATGTCATTATTTTTGTTTAAGATTGTAATAATTTGTGTGTATGTATTCATCGAGCCATATTTTTTCATAAAAAAATATATAAAATTGGAGGACGTCTATAGCAATAATTACTTGATATATATCAAATATATATATATATATATTAATTATAGTTTTAATTCAATCCACCCCACGTTAAAATTATAATTCTACTCCTGCGTACCACTCTCACAATATTCATTATATTTTGATCTAGACTATTAAATTAAATAAGTTCTAATATCTTTCCCACCTTACATATATTCTTGGTGGTAACATGAGCATAGAATCAATATTAATAATTAATATTATATTCCTACAATTAAAATCAGGGTATTTTACTTTTGTAGGAGGTAACTTGTTACATATGGAAGAGCAAGAAACAGAAAGTTGTAGCACGATATAGTACTGAGTTTGAATATAAATGAATGGCTCATGGAGTGCAAATTGATGCAGTTCAAAATTTTCATGTGTGATCTGGGTTTCAAACCTAAAAACGTTATACAGTTGTATTGTGACAACCGAACAACTATTGAAATATCGCAGAATTTAGGTCAGCATAATCGTATAAAGCATGTGGAAGTTGATCGCCATTTTATAAAGAGCGCGCAGCTTGCAAATATCCTCATAAAAGGAGTTTTCCGAAAAACGTTTTACGACTCACATAGCAAATTGGGCAAGTTTAACATGTACACACCAACATGAGAAAGAGTGTTAGCGTGAGTCTATAATATTCGGAAGGTCTATAGTAGGGGGTTAATATGGTAAAGAATATTGTGCAATATTTCTTGTATTAATTATGCAGTTGACTAGATGTAATTTTCTTTTTTTACCTTGTAAAATTTTCTTATTTAAATTCATCCAAAGGTGAGATGAATACAAGACAACATATTCCCTCAATTCTCTCTCTAAAATATTTTTTTCATTTGATTGTTAGATGGTGGTGAGAGGTTAATTAATTATTGGGTTTTTTTTTTGGGTAGATTGGCTTTTTTTTTTCTTTTTTGAATGGATAAGAAATAAATGATTGGAGAAATTAGTTAAGTTGCTAGGAATTTTTAATTTATACGAGGTATTGTTACAAAGACTTCAAAGAAGGTGGACTTCGTACATATATGACGCGGCACGCGATGGCGCGTTGTTCCAAAGGACCGTACGTGTGCATTATTTGTTTACGTTTTTTTTTTTTTTAATTGTTATTCTTAGCGTAAGGCATCTAGTGTTTGTTATAAATAATGTAAAATTTTAAATTAAATTTAAGGGCACTTAATATATCTTTTTTAGGATATTTTTAAATAGATTAATGACACTTTTTGAAATGTTATAATAATTTTTTGGAATGTCAATAGGTATATATGTTTATATATATATATTTTTTATCTTTTTGAATAATATATATATATATATATTTTATTTATAGCAAATCTTATATATAATATTATATGGTGAAAATGATATTCCTAAATTAGTGAAGTTTTATTATTTGACTTGTAGTAAAATCAAATTTTAGTCCGTCCCTAGTAAAGCGGAAAAACATTATTTAGAAAAGAAATTCTCAACTAAAATAATATTTATATTTCTGAATTAAATTAAGAAAGAATATCATCGTAATTACAGTTGCAAGAAGAATCATCGAGGAAGAAAAGCCAAAAGTCCCAATATAATAAATATAATAAATACAAATTAAATGACTCCCATGAATTTACAGCTTATTTTTAAATTATCCCAAAAAAGGTAATCCTCGAGTTTTTCGTCAAAATAGGGTATTTTTAAAACTTATTTCGTAAAATAGGGTACTTTTGAGCTTATTTGAAAAAATGGGGTTGACATAAAAACGTGAGACCTTCTCACGTTTTTTAACCATAAAAACGTGATACCAAATGCCTATTTTACCAAAAAAAATAAATTCAATTCGTAAAAGTGTGAGATGGTCTCACGTTTTTACCTATAAAAACGTGATTTGTTCTCACGTTTTTATGGGTAAAAACGTGAGAGCTTCTTACACTTTTATGCTAAGTAAATTTTTTCCTCTCCGTTAATTCCCGCCCCTCCGTATATGTTCTTATATTTTTTTCTTATATCATTTAATGTCTTCTTTATGTCAAATAATTTTTTTTTTAATTCATTCTCACATTTCCCCCCTTTTTTTTAATCACATGAGATTTATGAAGTCACGTTTTTATGCTCTTATTTTTTTTCTATATTATTTGTTTTTGTCTTTATTTAATGAATAAATTATTTTTGATTCACTCTCACAATTTTATTTTTTTAATCACATGAGATTGATGAAGCCATGTTTTTATGATTTTTTTTTCTATATCATTTGTTTTCTTTTATATGTAATGTTTTATCTTAAGTTCACTTTTCTTCATGTATCTTTTTAAATAATTTTGTTAAATAAAATTAGTAGTTATCTTTATTGTGTCTAAATAATTAAATTAATAGTAATAGTAGATAGGAAAATATAATTCATATTTTAATAATAATCGAACAATCAAAGTAAGATAAGTCCTAAGATTAAAATACAAAATAAAAAAATAATTGTTACCATGAAATAAAGACGAAAACAAATGATATAGAAAAAAAAATCGTAAAACATGGCTCCATCAATCTCATGTGATTAAAAAAGAAAAAAAAATGTGAGAGTGAATCAAAAATAATTTATTCATTAAATAAAGAAAAATACAAATGATATAGAAAAAAAATAAGAACATAAAAACGTGACTTCAGAAATCTCATGTGATTAAAAAAAAGAAAAAAATGTGAGAATAAATTAAAAAAAAATTATTTGAAATAAATGAAGACATTAAATGATATAAGAAAAAAATTTTATAAGAGCATATATGGAGGGGGAAAAATTAGCGAAAAAATTTACTTAGCATAAAAGTGTGAGAAGCTCTCACGTTTTTACCTTAAAAACGTGAGAACAAATCACGTTTTTACCCATAAAAACGTGAGACCATCTCACACTTTTACGAATTGAATTTTTTTTTTTGTAAAATAGGTATTTGATATCACGTTTTTATGGTTAAAAACGTGAGAAGGTCTCACGTTTTTATGTCAACCCTATTTTCTTAAATAAGTTCAAAAATAACCTATTTTACAAAATAAGTTTTAAAAGTACCCTATTTTAACCAAAAACTCGTAATCCTCGGTTAAATAACAATGAGACGTTGCATTGGATAGATAAACAAACAACTAAAAGAATGAAGTCCAATGCAATAATGACCATCAAGTCTACGCCGCAAAAATGAAAACAGACACGGTATTTAACTAGCTAGCCAATGTCTAAATGCCCCATCATTCTTTTTTTACCCATTTTTATTTTTGAGCTTTTAAATATTTTAAAATTTATCACCAACAAGAATGAATCAAGCACTTACTAATCAATAATTCCATTGGAGATACTTTAAAAAAAAAAGACAAACTTTTCCATTGAGAGGTATTTTTTTATGCCACATAAGAAAGACATACTTATACGTCTTTAATTCGGAGGTATCCAATCTAATTTTGTATTGGAGATGCTTATCTTATAGTCGGTGTGTTCTATTAAGTATAATCTTCTATGCTTCTTCCATGTCCCTTCATCCTCATGCACCAGCCTTTTACCCAGAGCGCGCTATATATACACGCATTTCGCCTGTAAGAAGAAAAATAAAAGAAGAAACAAAAAGGATTAATTGCACTTTGCCCCTTTCAACTATAGGGGTAATGGCACTTTGCCATATAAACTATCAAAATTAGCAATTTTTGCCACCAACTATCACTTTTGTTGCAATTGACCATTTTTTGTTGATGGGGTTATCTTTGTTAAGAGTAAAAGCTACACCTACACATCATGTGAGATTTTTTGAGGGCATAATGGTCATTTTGCATTTTAGCTTGACTTTTGTCAATTTTCCTGCCAAATCCACGTCCAACTCATCACCATGGGTCTTCACTCTTAACCTTACTCTTACCCCTTCTATGTTTCTTCCAACTTTATCTCTCAAACCCTTCTACTATGTTTCACGCCACCACAATTTTCCCCAAATTCAACAACCTAACTCCCCAAAAATGGTATATCATGATCCACAAGCACACCTCATATGGCTACCCTTTACAAGTAGTATATCATTATTCAGACACATGTTAACTAAGACTAATACCCACTTGATGATAACCCATTCATATATGCTTCATTTATCAAAGCTTGTAATAAGATCGATTGGGGGATTCACGAAGGTAAATCAATACATTGTCATATTCTTAGGCTTGGTTTGGATAGTCATTCAAATGTTTTGAATAATTTTATCCATTTTTATTCAAATTTGGAAAACTTGATGACTAGTGTGCTTGCGTATTGTTTGATAGAATTATTGAGAGAGCAATTATTACTGTTAATTGTATGATATCTGGGTATTCAAAAATAGGGCTCTCTCTATGTCTGTTTGCGTTATCTCTCTGCATGCGTTCTCTTTGTTTCTCCCCCTCTCTATACCTATGAATAATAAATATATGTGTGTATACATATATATATATATTATAAAATGTGCGTCTCGTTTTTAGCAGGAAAATTGACAAAGTGGAGTGAAAATGTAAAATGACCATTATATTATGCCCTAAAAAAATCTCACGTGATGTGCTAGTGTAGATATTACCATTAACAAAGATAAACCCATTAGTGAAAAATGGTCAATTGCAACAAAAGTGATAGTTGGTGGCAAAAATTGCTAATTTTGATAGTTCATACGGCAAAGTGTCACTACCCATATAGTTAAGAGGGGCAAAGTGCAATTAATCCAAAAAAAAAAGAATAGTTAACCCAGAGCGCTATATATACACGCATTTCACCAGCCTTCCATGTCCCTTCATCCTCTTTCTCTCTCCTCTCTGTCTCTTCCATTTTTCCTTTTATTTTTTTTAATTTATCCTAATCTATACTATAAGAAAAGAAGAAAAAAAAAAGAGGTTAAACTATTCTATATTTTTCATATTAGAAGTTAACCTTTTTTGTAGGGACATTCCAATTCCCGGACTAAATATTCACTAACTTTTTTAATAATAGTTATTAAAATATACAAAATTTTATAATTTTAAATAAATTATATTTTGAACTATCCATTTAAAATTTGTGAACTCTTTGAAAAAAAGAACTACATTCTTAATTTGAGATAGAAAAAGTATATTATATATAAAAATTAAAAATTAAAAAGTATCTCAAAACCTTAAGAAATATATTATATCTTGTTTTCTGCTCTTTTAGTTCTCTAAGTTCAAACTCCCACCACCAACCCCCCCCCCCCCTCCTCCCCCCCCCCCCCCCCCCCCCCCCCAAAAAAAAAAAAAAAAAAAAACCCAACCACAATTTTCATCGTATCTATAAACGTAGAGATATTTTTATATTTTTTTGGTAAATAGTTACACCATTAGTTCATAATTTTTGTTTAAGAATATAGTAATTTGTGTTTAGAAATTTATTGAGGCATTTATTTTCATAGAAAAATTATATAAAATTGGGGGACGTCTATAGCATTACTTGTATAATATATATATATATATATTAATTATAGATATAATTCAATCCACCCCCACTTAAAAATTATATTTCTACCCCTGCGTACCACTCCCATAATATTCATTATGTTTTAATCTAGACTACAATTAATATTTGCAAGTTCACACATTGATGATAATTATTCATTTGGCATCATCATTTATGCATCTCCAATTAATGCCAACATGAAAATATAGGGATTAAGAAGCATTTGTTGGATCCTTAATTCAACATTGGGCTTATATGTGAAACAATTATGTGTTGTGAACTGTCGAATGGTTAAGCCCACTTTAAAAATGATCAAATAAGGTTTAAGTTATTTGGGTTAAATGTATCTAATAGGGTGTGGGCCTTTAATGTGTAGATACTTAAGAGTAATTCTATTTTGATGATGAGCTAAAATAGAAATACTAAATAGATAGTAGGGTTTACTATCTATATATATTGTGGTTATGGTCCTCAGATCATACGTACATATCTTGTCCCTGTTGAGCCCCCATCATCACAGAGAGCAGAGAGAGAAGGCGTAAAGGATTCTCTAAAGAAATACGTGTTGATCTGGAAGGCCAACCACTGGAGTACAAACACACATTATGGATTCAGGTACGCTTCCGCATATTAATTTATTGATTCTTGGTGATACGACATAAATGATCCTAGAGTTTATGGTTGTGTAGAACCAACAAGAATTAACAAGTGGTATCAGAGGGGTCTTCATATTGAATCATTGAAAATTATATTTATTTTTGATCCACGATTATTTGGGGTTTTTGAATCTGATAATTTTATATTTTAAATTATTGGATTTGAAAATTATTTGGTCATCTCTACGGTGAATAAAAAAAAATTTGGGGACTTAGGATTTGCAGAGTTTCGGTTCTGCCGATTAGGATATATGTTGTGTGTTTTATTTTTTGAAGCTATTGATATATATATATTAAGGGCATGCTGAATACTGGATTTTCACGGGACTCAATTTTGATTGGTTCTATATATATATATATATATATGCGCGCGCGCGCATTAAGGTTTCTGATTAAAAGAAAAAGAGAAAGTTTTTCGATTTTGGATTTCATGATGACTGCCAATTTTCAGAAAGTGTCGTTGACTTTAAAGGGTTGTATTGTATTCATATACATATGGTATAAGGTAGTAAACGTGTATATATATATGTGTAAAGGGTTTAATTGCATATATATACTTGTGAGTGATTGCCGATTGCCGAATGCTCGAGTTTTTGGTTAAGATAGTGTACTTTTGAAACTTATTTAGCAAACTATGGTACTTTTGAGCTTATTTAAAAAATGGGGTTAACATAAAAACGTGAGAAAATCTCACGTTTTTACGGTTAAAAACGTGATACCATATGCCTATTTTACAAAAAAAAATAAAAATTAAATTTGTAAAAGTGTGAGATGGTCTCACGTTTTTACCCATATAAAAACGTGAGACATTCTCATACTTTTATGTTAGCTAAATTTTTTTCCCTTTTCCGTAAAAGTTTGAATGCCTGGATCATTTTAATAGTACCCATTTACCCACACCATCTTCCTCATTCAACCAAGCCCCACTCCATCGCCGTCCCACCCACTCCATTGCCGACGCCGTCCAACTTCACCCCACGCCGACGCCGCCAACACCGACGCCAACGCCGACGCCGTCCAACTTCAACTCTCTCTCTCTCCCTCGATTTTCCCTCTCCTTAGTCTTACCACCTCCCCCGTCCTCCTTAAATCACACCAGGTTCCTTTTTCTCCTCGCCGGCACCGTCCGCCACGACCGGATCTCCGTCGCCATCCGTGAACTTTGACTCTCTCCCCCACGCTTTTCCCCTCTCTGCGTAGCACCCCATCGCCACAAGCGCGAGCCGTCGCACCCCCATCACTGAGTTGCCTCCCCTGCTGCTTCATCTCGCCGTCGACGGCACCCACACCCATTGCCGAGTTGCCTCCACCACTATTCCTTTCGCCCGATCTACTCAAGGTAATCTGAAAACCTTGTTTAATTAACTGAATTTATTTCTTATTTTAAAGATCTAGTATATAATTATTTAAGAAATATAGAGAAGGCTCATGTACATGTATGTATTTATTTCTAATCTCAAAGTAATCGTGTATGTGTTTTATATGGAAAATATGGGAAGATTGTTTTATGATCTACATATCTATTCTTCCATGTTTTTGGTTTCATTACGTGGATGTCAATAAAAATCCTCAAACTAGAATCAATTGAAAAAAATTAATTATGATTGATCCCACACGTGGTCCCCTTGAACTTTTCTTTACTTTATTTGTGATCTGGATTTTATATTACTTAGAATTTAGTGTATATTTTTGGAGTTCTAATTGATTTAGAGTTGGTGTGCATGTTGAGAAATTGATAATATTTAATTGTGCGCACTATAGGTTGATTAGAAATTGGTGAAAGCTTTATATATATAAATATGCTAAGATTGTGCACTTTACCTTTTTTGATGATATGTTGAAAAGTAAAAGTGCATTATCCACAATGCAGTTGAGAGATTTAATTTCATTGCAAGTGCGCAAATGAGACCATTTCATAAAATTTAATACAGACTTTATTATAAACTCAATCCTGAAATGACCCTATAATCAAGTCTAAACTACAATAATACCCATTTTACTTTACTTTAGTTGGTTTGTGTGCTGGCATTCCACCCATCCCTCTATCTCTACCGCGTTAAATAAAAAGTCATCTTACTTTATTGCGTGATGATAGAAACATTTTAAAATTATAACTTCACCACCACATGTAATATGGTAATTTCATTTTCAAAATTGTAGTACACATAGTGATAACAAGATTACAATTAAAAAATATTTTTATTGTGCGATGGTAAAAGCATTTCAAAATTATAACTTCACTATCACGTGTTATGGTAATTTAATTTTCAAAATTATAGTACAAGATTACAATTTAGAAATACTTTTACATATTAATCAGGACTGTCCCACTATTTTGAGTATATTTTTACTTCTAAGGTCGGTGTGATTCAAATTTTTCAGTCACATCCCCTTCTCTCAAACACATATACTTCACTAAAAATACAAAATAAAAAATAAAAAATTTGTTGTTCTTGTTACCCAACTTTTTTCAGCCCAAACTAGAAAGTGATAATTTCCTAAAAGTTAAAAGTGAGGACTGAGGAGATATATTTAAAATCTAAATTATTTTTGTGTGTTAAAAAAAATTCCAAGGCTATGCAACTAAGCTACACCATAACATATTTAATTTTTATCCATATTTAATTATATGGATTAATAGGGTCCAAATATGTTAAATTTTTCATTTTGAATTTAAATTTATGATATTCTTATATTTAATTAAAAAGTTGATGAGAGTAAAAATGTGTGGTATAGAGAAAAAGTTAGTTTGTATATTTTGTTTAGTTTCTGCCTCAGCCCATGCTCCCCTTTATGAAAGGTGATAACAGTGTTTATGACTAAAAACTTCAGTCATAAATTAACACATATATCAATGCGTGATTTACAATACATGTTTAAAAAAAGCTAGCCATTTCACTCCTATATAATAATTATGTTCATATTACTCTCATTTCACTCCAATCTTACTACAAAAATTCAGCTATCATTTTACTCTCGTCTTACTAGCCACAAAACATGGCCAACTCGTCCAGAATTGATGATTTGGTTCCCCTCCTTCCATTTGAAATTCAAGGAGAAATACAAGATCGATTATTGCGAAATGAAACTCGTAAAATTATATCAATGTGTCAAAGGTTGTTGCGAACTCCACCTCCTCTTTTGAGGCCAAGCAGTTTTTTGTATCATTGGCCTAATCTCGAATTTCCTTATAATTCACCCCTTGCGTTCGTGCCTTTACACTCTTGGACGCCTTTATTTATGTATATCTGTCGTACTTGCTAAATACTTATCACATGCCTATTGTTTTCTCACCACATTTATACATTACGTGGAATCAATGGGTATACTATTATTATACTCTATTTGACAAGTTTTGGTTTGAAGTGTTTGGTGAAGACTGGAGGGTGGTTGCTTCCGGACAAAGCTCACTGCATCCATTGACTGCGCCTATTGATAAACACGTCCTTCTGATAGCAAAGTTCAATTCAAAAAAGCCTGCAATGGACAACGGTAGTCATGAACCAACTCAGTTCGAATGGCTAACCAATACAGATGGATCCTTGCACGGACACGACCCAGAAGATTTACTTAACAATGTATGCCAAACTTCCATATGGAAAGCAGAGTCTTTGAACACGGGGATTGCTTGCAATACTGAAGAAATGGCAACGACTCTAGATGCACAGATGCAAATGGAAATTGATTAAAATAATATGTCTACCTTTTATGTTCATTTATAATTTCAACTATATGTAATGGTTTATCGTAAGTCCACTTTTCTTCATGTATCTTTTTAAATAATTTTGTTAAATAAAATTAGTAGTTATCTTTATTGTGACTAAATAATTAAATTAATAGTAATAGTAGATAGGAAAATATAATTCATATTTTAATAATAATCGAACAGTCAAAGTAAGATAAGTCCTAAGATTAAAATACAAAACAAAAAAAATAATTAAGAAAAAATAATTGTTTCCAAGAAATAAAATAAAAACGAAAACAAATGATATAGAAAAAAAAAACATAAAAACATGGCTCCATCAATCTCGTGTGATTAAAAAAAGAAAAAAAAACGTGAAAGTGAATCAAAAATAATTTATCCACTAAATAAAGACAAAAACAAATGATATTGAAAAAAAAATAAGAGCATAAAAATTTGACTTCATCAATCTCATGTGATTAAAAAAGAAAAAGGAAAAAATTTGAGAATGAATTAAAAAAAATTATTTGAAATAAAGAAGAAATTAAATGATATAAGAAAAAAATATAAGAGCAGGTACGAAAAAATTTAGTGAACATAAAAGTGTGAGAAGGTCTCACGTTTTTACATATAAAAACGTGAGACCAAATCACGTTTTTATGGGTAAAAACGTGAAACAATCTCACACTTTTACAATTTAAATTTTTTTTTTGTAAAATAGGCATAACGTATCACGTTTTTAACCGTAAAAACGTGAGACCTTCTCACGTTTTTATGTTAACCCCATTTCTCCAAATAAGCTCAAAAATACCCTAGTTTGCTAAATAAGTTTCAAAAGTACCCTACTTTAACATAAAACTCCCGAATGCTCAGTATTGTCATATTTTTTTAATATATATATTTTTTTTTGGCAGTAACTTATAATTTTATAGATGTGTAAAGTTTATATATACTAAAGGATTATTACTGTTGCTGTGGAGATAAATATATATTTATTTATTTGTTTAAGTTTAGATTTTCTGTTATATTAGTATGAGTATATACATAATTTTTGGGCATAAGTTTTTGGGTTATATGGATTAAGATATGGATATAGGTTTATAACCTAATAAATTTTGACCCAACCAGTTTAACTTCAAATATTGGTATAATTAAGTATATATATATTTTGAGATGAATTAATTGAAGCGACATGTCGCCAAAGTGACATCTCTCGTGGAGATTAATTTATTTTAATTTATAAATAGTTGTGTGCTTGTAACTTATATGAATTTTGACCAGCCCAAAGGAATGTTGACTTATAACAGAATTGCATGTACACTTATGGTAATAAACATGTGATAATTATTCAGTTTTTCATGTGAACAATAAATCGGCCCAAAGGAAGATTTATTATTCGACATACCCTTATTATCAGTGTTTGATTACTACAACAAGATATCAATTGCAAGTTAATATTTTTATCCAAAGATAAAATATTAATGGAGCACCTGGTATCTTGAGGTGGGACTTACCTTTATTTGAATTTATTATATTTATTTTAGTATTTATGTGAGCTTGTTATGTTTGTTTATTGTTGCTTTCTATAAATTCAGTTATGAATACTTTTGCTAATATTACTACTAGTATCAACTTTATTCTTATGTTAAATGGCACAAATTTCAAATCATAGTAAGAGAACCTTCGGATAGTTCTAGGAGTCATGGATCTTGACCTTGCGTTAAGGACTGATTCTCCCCCACTTCTTACGGATAAAAGTACTCCTGAAGAGAGAAAAGATCTAGAGAAATGGGATAGATCGAATTGCATGTGTGTCATGATTATGAAAAAAGCCATTCCGGAAGCATTGAGAGGCACAATATCTGAAAAGATAACTACAGCTAAGGAGTTCCTTACAGATATTGAAAAAACGTTTGTCAAGAATGAAAAGGCTAAAATAGGTACGCTCTTGACAAACCTACTTTCAATGAGGTATAAGGGCAAGGGCAATATAAGAGAGTATATTATGGAGATGTCTCATCTTGCTTTAAAATTAAGAGCACTTAAGCTAGAACTCTCTGAGGACTTGCTGGTGCATTTAGTTTTGATATCTCTTCCAACACAGTTTAACCAGTTCAAAGTGAGCTACAATTGTCAAAATGAGACTTGGTATCTCATACTGTGTTCAAGAAGAAGAAAGGCTAAATCAAGATAAGGTAGAAAGTGCTCATATTGCCTAAACAACCTCTAAAAGTAAGGACAAGGGGAAGAAAAGAAAGAAGAATAAAGAAGCTGTAGATGTGGCACCACAAAAGAAACAACAAAAAAAATCAGGCAAACTGGAAAGTACTGGATGTTACTTTTGTGGAGCTGAAGGGCACACAAAGAAGCATTGCACCAACTTTCACGCATGGCGTGCTAAGAAGGGTATGTTTCTTAATTTGGTGTGTTCTGAGGTTAATTTAACTTCGGTACCTAGACACACGTGGTGGATAGATTCTGGTGCAACAACTCACATCAGTGTGTCTATGCAGGGTTGCCTCCATTGCTGAAAGACAAATGATGGTTAAAGATACATCTACGTAAGTGACGGCAAGACGATTCAAGTTGAAGTAATAGAAAATTTTAGATTATTATTAAAGACTGGATTTTATTTGGATTTAAATGAAACATTTATTGTGCCGTCTTTTAGAAGGAATTTAATTTCTATTTCTGCTTTGGATAATTCTGGATATTCTTGTTCATTCAGTGATAAAAAAATTTAATTTGTTTTATAAGTCAAAATTGGTTGGTTCCAGTTTTTTTTATTAGGTTACGATAATAATTTTTATTCAGTTAATACAATTGCTTCATTTAATAAATCCTTGCAATTAAGTGCATAAAGTGTAAAGAGAAAATTAAACAGTGAGAATTCAACAGCACTATGGCACAAGATAGTGCTATATTGTTGGATACTCTAAAAGATCTATGGGGTAGAAGTTTTATGATCCCACAACTAAGTCAATTTTTGAATCGGGAAATGCCTAGTTCTTCGAGGAAGTAGAGTTTGTGGGGGGAGATACAGCCAGATATTTTGTCTTTGAAGATGAATATGTTGATATTCCCACAGGTGTCATTAACATTGATCAGGTTTCCATTCCTGACTTTGTTCAAGACACAAATGAAGACATTGTCAGTGAACCTCCCATTCAAGAAATTGTTCTAGAAGAACAAACTTTTCCACCTTAAGAACATATGCCATTAAGGAGATCCACTAGAACAAGGAGAAATGCGGTGGCAGATGAATATATTGTATTTCTCCAAGAACATAAGGTTAACATTGGAATGATGAAAAATGATCTGATCAACTTTCATCAACCATGGAGTGTTCTGATTCTTAGAAGTGGATTGATGCCATGAATAAGGAGATTTAGCCCATGAAGAAACAATGACGTAATTGATATTATCTCATTGCCAGAAGGTGCGAAACCCATTGATTGTATATGGATATTTAAGACCAAGAGGGATTCGAAAGGCGATGTAGAGAGGTATAAAGCTTGTCTTGTTGTAAAGGGCTTTACATAAAAGGAATGCATCAACTATAAAGAAATTTACTATCCAGTTTCTTTAAAAGATTATTTTAAGACTATAATGGCATTGGTGGAGCATTTCAATCTTGAGTCACATCAGATGGATATACAAACGACGTTTCTTAATGGTAACATTATTGAAACGATCTATATGGTGCAATCAGAAAACTTTATGGTGGGAGACCCAAAGAATATGATTTGCAAACTTAAGAAAATTCATCTATGAGCTCAAGCAAGCCTCTCGGCAATGGTATTTTAAATTTCATCACGTGATCATCTTATTTAGTTTTGAGATGAATTTGGTCGATGATTGCGTATACCATAAGTTCTGTGAGAGCAAGTATATTTCTCTAATTTTATATATTGATGATATTTTACTTGTTAGCAACGATGCATACATATTACATGAAACCAAGAGATTTCTGATTAAGAATTTGAGATGAAATATCTTGGTGACGTCTCTTTTGTATTAAGCATACAGATATACCGAGATCGCTCTCGGAGTACTTTAGTATCATTATAAAAGGGCTATATCGAAAAGGTTCTCAAAAGATATGGCATGCAGGATTACAAATCATGTGATACCCCTATGGTTAAAAGAGATAAAGTTAATCTAATTCAGTACCTTAAGAATGATTTTTTAGGAAAATAAAATGCAAAAGATTCCATATGCATCAGCAATATGGAGTCTGATGTATATTTAGGTATGTACATATCAAGATTTTGCGTACATTATTAGGATGCTAAGTAGATATTTAAGCAGTCTAGGAATAAATCATTTGAAAGCAACAAAACAGGTCTTGTGGTACTTATAGAAAATAAAAGGACTACATGCTCACATATCGGAAGTCAGATTAGTTTGCAATTGTTGGGTATACTGACTCCGATTTTACTGAGTGCAAATATAGAATTAAATCTATCTTGTATTCCACTAACAACAAGGGCTTGACGAAGTCTAAATATATAGACATCAGGTTTCTAGTTATTAAGGAAAGAGTTTAGAGTGAACAAGTGTCTATAGAACATATCGGTACAAACTCCATGGCAGCAGATCCACTTACTAAGGGATTGCTACCCAAAGTGTTCCATGAGCACATTACTTGTATGGGTGTCATTTATTTTCAGGAAATTCAGTTTTTTTTGTGGGAGTTTGTAATTTTTAGTGTTTCGATGATATAGACATATTTCGATGGTTTCAATTTACGGATATTTAAAGTTATTTTTTGCAGAAATAAATATTGGTTTATTTACACTCTAATTTTGGATATGGTTTGGTCTCACTAAGGTTTCAGGAGGACCAATTGAAAATAGGCATGTTAAGATCACATTACATGTAATTTTCATGCTACATATCCACATCATGATCCATGTCATTCAGTTAGATCGACGTGTGTGACCATTGATGGGTCGAGTTACGTCAAGTGTAACAAAGGCCGCTTTGATCCTATGTTGATATGATTGATGGACCGGATTAGATACAGATATATTTCAATAATGATAGCAAATATGAGCTCAATTTACAATACATAATCATAAGGTTGCACATATAGCCCAAGTGGGAGATTGTTGGATCCTTAATCCAACATTGGGCTTATATGTGAAACAATTATGTGTTGTGGACTGTCGAATGGTTAAGCCCACTTTAAAAGTGATCAAACAAGGTTTAAGTTATTTGGGCTTACATGTATCTAATCGGGTGTGGGCCTTTAATGTGTAGATACTTAAGAGTAATTCTATTTTTATGATGGGCTAAAATAGAAATACTAAATAGATAGTAGGGTTTACTATCTATACATATTGTGGTTATGGTCCTCAGATCATATGTACGTATCTTGTCCTTGTTGAGCCCCCATCATCACAGAGAGCAGAGAGAGAAGGCATAAAGTATTCTCTAAAGAAATACGTGTTGATCTAGAAGGCCAACCACTCGAGTACAAACACACATTATGGATTCAGGTACGCTTCCGCATATTAATTTATTGATTCTTGGTGATACGACATGAATGATCTCAGGGTTTATGGTTGTTTAGAACCAACAAGAATTAACAGCGTCATGATCCATGAATATTTGTGTGTGTACATTGCTTAAGATAGACAAGAACATTTATGATCTAAATCATATATTCTCCTCAACCACTCTTTATTCCCAAGATTAAAACTAATCTTCTTTTTATATAGTTCTTTTGCTTTAATTTAAGAAAATAAATTTTCTAGGACGGTCGATAAAGAGAGTGTTTATTTGAGCGTGTAATTTCTTAATAGTTTAATACAAGTTTTTCCTCTTTCACACGCAAGAGGTTAGTAAAAGGTTAATTATTGTGTTTTTTTGTGAGGGAGATTGTTTTTCTTCTTTTTTTTTTGAATGGATAAGAATTAAATGATTGTAAAAATTAAGATAGAATCGGCTCAAATCGGTAAAGTTGGCAACCAAATTAAGCAAAGATGATGGTAATGAACAATAACTCATTAGTAATGAGAATCAAATTTTGTTGGTGTGGGTAGGTTCCCCTGGTGGGTTTTAGACCCAATCCGATAGTACGTCATCCCTGAGTGTGTGGTTGTGTTCTTCACTAGGTTGTAATGGCTGAAAATACAATTGAGAGAGAGAGAGAGGGAGAGAAAGAATGTACAAAGAGAATGCATGTTTAGTAGCAAATTGGCTCATCCCCAGATATGGGTTTATCTTATCTTATTTATACAAATTGTATAGGGTTTGGTGAGTTAGAAAATTACTTTAAAGGGTAAACTTAATCACTACTCCAAGGTGTAGGTGTTCACAACCCTGTTCACACTGATGGAAGTGGTTATTTTTCATTGTCTATCCTTCAGCTCAATTACTTTTTATCCATAACTTGACAATTAGTGATCTGGCTGATTTTTTGTTATCCGATCAATGAGGATCCTCAAATCATCGGCCAGAAGGTATCTTAGCCGACCAAGAGATCTTGTTCCAAGACAAGTCCACAGTCTGTGCACTGGGCTTAGGCCAAGACCCATGTACAAAATTATCCTCCCACATTCCTTTTTTCTTTTTTTCTTTTTATTAAAAAAATTTATCCTAATCTCTACTATTAAAAAAGGAAAAAAAAAAGTTAAACTATTCTATATTTTTCATATTAGAAGTTGACCATTTTTGTAGAGACATCCCAATTCCCAGACTAAATATTCACCAACTTTTTTAATAATAGTTATTAAAATATACAAATTTTTATAATTTTAAATAAATTGTATTTTGAACTATGCATTTAAAATTTGTGGACTCTAAAAAGAAAGAACTACGTTATTAATTTGAGACAGAAAAAGTTTCTTATGTAAAAATTAAAAGTAAAAAGGCACCTCAAAACCTTAAGAAATACTCCCTCCGTCCCAATTTAATTGTCCAACTTTGAAAAACTAAATATTAAGGAGACATAATGATTACTATAAAAGAAAATGTTTATTTCCAAAAATGACCTTTACATTTCTCCTTATAAAAAAAGGTGGCGGGACCCACAATAAAGAATGTGGTGATAGCTTAAAGGGTAATATTGAAAATAACAAAAAATGCTCTAATTAATGACTTGCTAAATATAGAAAGTGGAAAATTCTAAATATTAAGGAGACATAATGATTATTATAAGAGAAAATATTTATTTCTAAAAATGACCTTTACTTTTCTCCTAATAAAAAAAGGTGGCAGGACCCACAATAAAGAAAGTTGTGATAGTTTAAAGGGTAATATTGAAAATAACAAAAAATGTTCTAATTAATGACTTGCTAAATATAGAAAGTGAACAATTATTTTGGGACATCCCAAAATGGAATAGTGGACAATTAAATTGGGACAGAGGGAGTATATTCTATATGGAATAGTGGACAATTATTTTGGCATCATCATTTATGCCACTCCAATGCCAACATGAAAATATAGGGATTAAGTAGCGTCATGATCCATGAATATTTGTGTGTGTACATTGCCAAAGTTGATAGACAAGAACATTTGATCTAAATCATATATTCTCCTACTACGAGAATTTTACCTTTATATGGCTGTTTTTAAAATTAACTTTATGTTAGTTTTGATAAAAGAGTCATTGAAGGTAAGTTTTTTTTTTTGGTTTTTATGACTGTTTTTTAGAAAAAAAGTCATTTTCGTTTATTTTTTATGACTCTTTCAGATTAATTGTCATGTATGTTTAGTAATTTTATGTTTATTTTATCATAAAAGTCTTAGAAGATAATTTTTATGACTTTTTTCTTTTTGGAAAAGGTTATCTTTATTTAATTCTTATAACTATATTGGCATTAATACTAATATATGTTTATTAACTTTAAGTTACTTTTGAAAAAAGTATTTTAAAGTTAATTTTATGTTTGTTTTTGACAATATAATTATAAAAGGTAAAAATATTCTAATGTTATGAGAATTTTAAAATTTGAGTTATATATATATATATATGTATATTTTTAAATACTAAATGGGTCATCGAATCGAGAATTGAAAAAAAGTTCTAAATTAAAGCAAAAAGAAAAGGAAAGCTGTACTAATAAGAGGTAAAAGTACTTGGTAACCATTTATTTATAACAATGATGTTTCGGGGTGGTAGTGTACTTCTTGTTGTATTAGTTATATCTTGAGGTATCAAGTTCAAGTCTCGCAAGTGGTAGGTTCCCTGCTTAAGCTTTTATGACTCTTTTTAAAAATCATTAAAAGGTTAAATTCTTGTAGTGTCCCCTCCCACTCTTTATTCCACAGATTAAAATTAATCTTTTTTGTTTTAGTTCTTTTGTCTTAATTTAAGAGAAACAAAAATTCTGGGACGGCCCATAGAGAAAATGTTCATTGAATATTGAGTATGTAATTTCTTAATAGTGTAATACATGTTCTTCCTGTTTCATGCACAAGAGGGTGGTATCTTATTTAATATATATATATATAACTCAAAATTTTAAAATCCTCATAATGTACCCTAGAATATTTTTACCTTTTGTAATTATATTGTCAAAAAAGAAAATAAAATTAACTTTCAAATACTTTTCTCAAAGGTAACTTATAGTTAATAAACATGTTTAAATATTAACGCTGAAAGCGTTACCAAAAATAAATAAAGATAACATTTTTCAGAAAAATAGTCATAAAAATAACAAAAAAAAATTAACTTTTAAGACTTTTTTGATAAAATTGACATAAAGTTATTAAACATACATAACAATTAATTTGAAAGAGTCATAAAAAATAAACGAAAATGACTTTTTTTTCAAAAAATAGTCATAAAAAGAAAAAAACATATTTTTAATGACTTTTTTTCTAAAACTGACACAAAGTTAATTTTAAAAACAGTCATATAAAAGTAAAATTCTTGTAGTATCGATAGTTATATATACATATATATATGTACATATATATAGCAAGTCTTATTATATTATCCGGTGAAAATGATATTCCTAAATTCGTGACTTATAGTAAAAATCAAATTTTAGTCCGTCCCTACTATTTTATAAAACTACTATGTAAAACAAGTGGCAAAAAAATATTTAGTTTTCCAAAGTATATATGTCATGTATAATAATAAAAAAAAATTTGTTTGCTTTAGAAAAGAAATTATCAACTCAAATAATATTTATATTTCTGAATTAAATTAACAGACAATATCATTGTAATTATCGTTGCAAGAAGAATCATCCAGGAAGAAAACTAAAATAATCCTCACGCTGTTGTTCAAAAGCCCCACACCCAGCAATACACGCTGTTGTTGTGGTCCCAACATAATAAATAGAAAATAACTCCAATGAATTTTCAAGTTACTTTTAAGTCAAATATTCTCTGTTTCTTCCATGTTCCTTCATACTCATGCACCAACCTTTTACCCACAGCGCTATATATATACACACACGTTTCCGCCAGTAAGAAGAGCATTCCATCTTCCATTTCTTCTCATTAATCTCTGCTCTCTTCTAATAATCCCTTGATTTACTTGGTTCGATTCCTTTCCCTCTTTTTCAAAGATCTCAAAGGTTCAATTAAGCTTCGACTTTAATTTTATTGTTATCCAAATCGTCTCAGTTATGGCTAGTTCATCATCGGTCCAACGTATTGAATTACTCAATGCAACACACGATGCGTACGATGGAGTCATTGTGGACATGAAGGATCCTATGGATTCAAATGTATTTGCTACCTTGCTGAAAGCATCGATTTCCCAGTGGAGGCAACAGGGAAAGAAGGGTGTTTGGCTTAAATTGCCCATTGAGCTAGCAAATCTCGTTGAAGCTGCGGTGCAGGAGGGATTTTGGTACCATCACGCGGAGACAACACACTTGATGCTTGTATATTGGATTCCGAAAACTCCTCATACTATCCCCGCAAATGCTTCACATAGAGTCGGTATTTCTGCTTTTGTCATGAACGACAAGGGGGAGGTTTTGGTAGTCCAAGAAAATAGTGGCAAATTCAAAGGCACGGGCCTGTGGAAGTTCCCTACTGGAGTGGTAAATGAAGGCGAGGATATATGTGCGGGTGCAATCCGAGAAGTGAAAGAAGAGACAGGGATTGATGCTGAATTTGTGGAATTAATCGCTTTTAGGCAAAGCCACAACTCATTTTTCGGCAAGTCAGATTTGATGTTTGTATGTATGCTGAGGCCACTATCCTTTAAAATCCAAAAACAAAACTCGGAGCTTGCAGCAGCTCTGTGGATGTCAATAGACGAATACGTAACCCAACCCTTTGTACAAAAACGCGAGCAGTTCAAATATATTGCAGAGATATGCTCAGCAAAGAAAGATAGTAACTATACTGGATTTTCTACAGTGGCACTTACTTCAGGTTTTTCTTCTAAGAAGAACTATTTGTATTGCAACAATCGCAACCAGAAGCTGTGAATAGCTATAACACATTTTAAAGACACAACCTTGAAGGGTAAGTTAGTAAATTTATATACTATACAAACAATAATCATTTCCATTTGAATAAAAAGTTCACAATTAATTATATATTTCCAAATATTGTACTTGTAATATTTCCAGATATTCGATATGTATATACATATTTCTTTTATTTTCCATTTTTGCTTGTATAAAATATACTATAAATATAACCGGTGAAAACTGATAATCGTATTAACATATTAACATAACTCGTGAAAACTGATTACCATAATTAACGCGAGCGTGGATCAAACAAGAGGAAACTTCTTCCTTTTTGCTTATGTATAATATACAATTAGATTAGTGATATGATTTCTTCAAACCCAATGTAAAAAAGGGTACCATTCTATTTTTTTGGATGTTATAAATTAATATTTCAATTTTTACTTTTCAACATAATAGACCTACCAACAAGGGCAGAGGCCCAAAAGACTATGGCCCAGGATAAAAAATGGAAACAAGACTATAGCTGTGTAAAAAATAAAAAATAAAAAATTCCTATAAGCATTTGTTTACCTGCCCCGAAGCCTAGCCTCTGGCCAAGCCCACCTCTTTCTCTTGTTTAGGCATTAAAAATTTTAAGAGCAATTCAACATTTATCAGATATTTTTATCACTTATATTATTATATGAGTTATACATTCAAAAAAACAACAATGCCTATAATGCACCTGGTAAAAATAAGTGGTAAAATCATAGGTAAAAAGAAAATATGTTTTTTAATTTCTAAATAATTCACCTTAACTTTTTATGGTGTAAAATATTCATTTCGCCTCATGGACCAACCACGAACAGACACGTGGATATAATTGCCGAGGTAAAGAAGAAGGGCTGGAAGGTCTACTCCTAGGTCTGCACTCAGAAAGAGCCCTTGAGAATGTTAGAAACAAATCTTTGTGCAATTGAGGTCATAAAGATATGATGCTCGACCTCCAGAGGTCCCCCGCTGAGCTGAGGTCAATGACGCCTAACCACTCTGTCAGAGTGGTTGACAGAAGTGTGGGAGACTGTCGCCTACCGTGCAGCAGGCACAAAACCTCTTTCACCTTCATTAAATGCATAACAATTGCATTTAATGCACCGAAATCCATGGAGAAGCAACATCAGAGTTGGTGGAGATGAGGGATGGCCTTGGACTTACTTCAGAGAGATCCCTTCACATCTCTCCTCTCTATCATATATATAGGGGGAGCATTTACTTCTCTAAAAAAGGAAATAATCAAGCAGAAAACTGTTAGCAACTGAGAAAGGCTTGAACAACCAAGCTTTTATCATAACAGAGACAGTGAGATAAAGCTAAAAAGCCCACGACATAGCTCTTAGTATAGAGAGTTTTAAAACTCTTGTGGCTTAGTAATACATTTGTTGTAATAATGTGAAGTTAGAATAGCAAAAGAGACTTTGTAAACTCGTTACACAAACTTAGTTATCACAATACAATGTAGCTCGAGCTCCTAGCTTTATTCACCAAAGGAGGATTAACCCATATTTTCAGATGAGGTGAACCTCCTCTCTACATCTTTGACTTCCTTAGCTCATTTCTTTATTATTCTAATTATTTAACCAATCATTTGACTATGTGGTCGAAACTGACCTGCTCTAGTTTTTCACACTAACAATTTGGCGCTGTCTGTGGGTAAAACATTTTCTCCAAGTCACTTTCCTGTTCAAAACTCAATATGTCTTCTTCAAGACAAACCCAACCATACCCTTTGGTAGCATTGAGGGCACAACAGGCCGCTCTTCAAGTCCAAATTGATAGGCTTATGGCCTAAAAAGAAACTCCCCCGCCCAGCTCGAGAGATAGGTCAGTTTTGGCCTTTGCATCCGCAACTGCTCACCCAGTTTCTGCGCAAGTTCCAGCTATACAAAGGCTTTGGGACCATCACAAAAAATCTAGGGGGAGTCGCAGCAAGACCAGTGAGTTTGAAGCTGATCGATCCAACTCTAGGTGAGAGTCCTTATTTGAAAAGATTTCTGCCAAACTTCCTCCACCACTAATAAGATACACACAAATGAACATGGTCCGCGAAGGACATTCTAAGAATGCTTCTCGACATCAAAGCCAAAATAGAGGAGCTCGACCTCCCCTTCCCCCAGTCCAGGAGCATATACAGGAAGCAGGTGCTAGACCTCGAGGATTCATGTTTGACAGGATATCCCACAAGGGATCCGTGGAAGAGGTGGAAAAAAGGTTTAGGTCGGAGATGAGGACTCCGAATCCTCATTTGCAGAGCACATTCAGAACTGCCAGGTCCTATTAATATTCAAACTCCCAACATTGGAGTTATATGATGGCATTAAGGATCTTGTAGACCACTGGTAGAAATACGAAAATAAAATGGGACTCTAGAATGTCCCAGATGTCATTATATGCAGGGCATTTGTCACAACTCTTAAAGGAGCAGCACGAATGTGGTGCAATAGTTTTCTCCCTAGGTCAATTTGAAGCTCGCAAGAGCTCAAAACCATATTCATAGCTTATTTCCTTGATATTCGAGAGCAGTCCTAGCCTTCCACTTACTTCTTCACCATTAAATAGAGGTCGAAGGAAAGCTTAGAAGACTATGCTTGCTGATTCAACCAGGAAAGCCTTACAATCACAAACGTCAATGAGAGGGTAACAATGGTTGCCTTCATCGAAGGGGCGAGCTCCTCTTATTGCTTGATGACTATGGCCAAGATGGCCCCCGAAACTATGTTCAAGCTCTTAGACGAACTCACAAATAGATCGGCGTAGAAGAAACTCTCCAAGGGCATGATTTGTTAGGACTCTCAGCTCTCTTGCCCTCCTCCAGAAGCCAAAAGGCACACCGTCCACCCCATGACCAAGAGAAATGGGGCAAGAAGGACAAAAAGGAAGCAAATAGGTCTGAACCGAATGAAGGCAAAGCCAGCCAGCGGTGCACCCCATTAACAACTTTCCTGAGTGAGGTCTACGCCCAGTTGGATTTAGGGGAGCTCCCGAAGCCCAAGAAAATAAAAACCTCAGAAAAGAAGTGGAATATGAAATATTGCCGATACCATAAAGATCATGTTCATAAGACCGACGACTACTGAAAGCTGAAGGAAGAAATTGAGAAGCTTTTCTAAAGAGGATAGCTCCGCAATATTTAGACAAGAATGAGATCTTTATGATCGAAGGGGGCTCGTCCTTCTCTAGAAACAACAATAGGTCCAAAAAGGCTTATATCTGACATGCTAACTCCTCGAGCTCGGAGGCAGAATTTCTCAGCTTCAAGCCTACGAAGATGGTAATTTATGATGTTGCAAAGATCACTTTCACGAATGAAGACATGAGTGAGGTAGAATACCTTCATGATGACCCACTGGTGGTAACAACTATGGTGGGCAATTACAATGTCCATCTCATCCTCGTAGACACTAAAGCCACCTCCAAGCTCTTGCACTACAATGCTTCCAATGCCATGAGTCTCACCACAGAGCACTTGATGCCATCAACAGTCACACTAGTAGGCTTCTCTCGGGAGAAGATCAAGTCCTTGGGAACTATCAAGCGTTAGGTGACTCTTAGAACAGCTCCAAAGCATGTCATTACCATCGTAGAGTTCTTGATTTTAGACAAGGGCCCCCCACTATATTGTTATCCTAGGCAGGGGTATTCTTAATGAGATTAGGGCCGCCATATCTATTTGCAATTTAACCACGAGGTTCCTAACCCCCCCAATGGAGTTAAGGAGTTAAAGGTAGTCAAGTGGAAGCCAAATATTGCTATTTTAGAGCGTTGAAAGAGGTTAAAGTTGCTAGTGTCATAGTAGTGGAGCTCGAGGCTACAACCTTCGAGGAGTTGATTGTGAGAATCCGCAAATGCGACGCCCAGGTCTCAACCTCTAGTTTGGGAATATGAAACATCAAAAGAATTTTGTTGCTCTATTTTGCTTCTATATGTTGATAATTCATATCGGGTGTCCCTCTATCCTATTTTTAGATGCAAAAGTGTTCGTTTAGAGTCGCCAGTATGTTTTACGAGAAAACTGATAAAAGAGTTGTGTAAGGGAAAAGGGTAAATATAATAAGCCTTTTCTTACACATTTGTCTACGAAACCAAAGTTTTATTGGATTCGGGAACTATGTTATGGATTGGGAAGGTGTTAAGCACCCGTTCTGCTCTTTCAGTTTCTAATGGTATTTATATGTTTATTCTATGTTAAAAAACATAGAAGCTTTTACTGATATTCTACTACTTTCTATAAATAACTTATGAATACCTGATTTTAGTTATTGGTACTAAACCCAATCTATTGGTTCGAAAACCACCTTTTTCCTTTCTTTGTTGGCTTGCTGCACATACTACTCAGTTTTTCTCTCAATGTTTAGCCTCGCCTTCTCGTGAATTTGTCTAACAAATTCAATTTTCTCCTGCCATTTAGGTTAGTATGCTCAATAGGTAATGGTAATAAATCCAAAGGAGCTAACGGATTAAAACCATATACAATCTCAATAGGAGAGAACTTAGATGCAAAATGAATAGATCGATTATATACAAACTCAACATGAGGCAAACATTCTTCTCATTCTTTCAAGTTCTGCATAATTATAGCATGCAACAAAGTGGATAAAGTTCTATTTACTACTTTCGTTTGACCATCAGTTTGGGGATTACATATAGTAGAAAACAATAATTTAGTACCCAACTTTCCCCACAAAGTCTTCCAAAAGTAGCTCAAAAACTTTGCATCCCTATCAAAAACAATGGTTATAGGCATGCCATGCAATCTCACAATCTCTTTGAAGAACAAATTAGCAATTTGTGGTTCATCATCAGTTTTATGATATGCAATGAAATGAACCATTTTAGAGAATCTATCAACCACCATGAAAACATAATCATTCCGATGTTTAGTCTTAGGTAAACACAACACAAAATCCATAAAAAAAGTCAACCCAAGGGTCATTAGGAATGGGCAATGGGCTATATAAACCATGGGGGTTTAAATTAAACTTTGCTTTCATACAAGTAATACATCTCGCATAAGTTCTTTCAACATCTCTTTTCATATAAGGCCAAAAGAAGTGTTCTTACAATACTCCTAAAGTCTCAATTATACCAAAGTGTCCCATTAGACTCCCACCATGCGCCTCTTTCACAAGCAACTCACGCAATGAACATTTAGGCACAGAAAGTTTATTTTCACACATTAATAATCCATCAGGCCTAAAATACTTATAAAACGCCACTTTTTCACATGCATTACAGATATCTCTAAAATTAGCATAATCATAATACAAATACTTGATGTATTTAAATCCAAGCAATTTAGCATTCAAAGTAGCAATTAAAGCATACATGCGTGATAAAGGATCTGCTACAACATTCTCTTTACCTTGCTTGTATTTGATCACATATGAGAAAGTTTCTATGAACTCCACCCATTTGGCATGGCACTTGTTCAAGCTTTGATGTTCCTTCAAGTGCTTCAATGACTCGTGATCCATGTGAATCACAAACTCCTTCAGCTAAAGATAGTGCTGCTATGTATCCAATGCTCTCACCAATGCATAGAACTCCTTGTCGTAGGTAGGTTAATTTAGAGTCACCCCACCTAGCTTCTCGCTGAAGTAAGCAATTAGCTTCTCTTCCTATATAAGAATATCACTAATTTCATTTCCTATAGCATCACATTCAATTTCAAAAGTCTTTGAAAAGTTAGGTAAAGATTACAAGGGGACGTTACTTAGCTTACTTTTCAATAATTAGAATGATTTTTCTTGTTCCTCTCCCCACTTGAACCTAACGTTCTTCTTAATCACCTCAGTTAATGGTGCTGCAATCGTGCTAAAGTCCCTCACGAACCATCGATAGAAACTAGCAAGTCCATGGAAGCTCTGCACTTGTCTAACACTTGTAGGACTCGGCCAACTTTCAATGGCCTTCACTTTCTCTTCATCTACCTGGATACCTTGTGCACTCACAACAAAACCAAGAAACACAAGCTTATCTATGTAAAATGTGCATTTTTTTCAAGTTAGAATATAAATTCTCCTTACGCAAGACATCTAAAATAGATTTTAAATGCATAACATAATCATCTAGACTCTTTCTATAAATTAGGTTATCATCAAAATAGACGACAACAAATCTAAGAATGAATGATTTAAAAACATGGTTCATTAAGCGCATAAAGGTACTAGGAGCATTAGTCAAACCAAAAGGCATAACTAATTACTCATATAACCCATAATTAGTTTTAAAAGTTATTTTCCATTCATCGCCTTTTTTCATTCTAATTTAATGGTATCAACTATTCAAATCAATCTTAGAGAACATACTAGACCCATGCAACTCATCAAGCATATCATATAAACGTAAAATTGGGTGACGATACTTTATCATGATATTATTTATGGCTCGACAGTCCACGCATATTCTCCATGTTTCATCCTTCTTCGGCACTAGCAAAACCGACACCGCACATGAGCTCATACTTTTTCTCACATGCCCTTTCCCCAACAGCTCCGTCACTTGCCTTTGAAGTTATTTCATTTTCTCTGGATTACTCTTATAGGCTGCCGATTTGGAATGGATGCTCCGGGTACAAAATCAATTTAGCTCTATTCCTGGGATGGGTGGCAAACCACTTAGTGCTTCCTCCGAAAAGACTTCACCAAAATCCTGCAACAAATAGACAATAACACTAGACAAAGAAGAATTTAGATCCTTAGTATTCAAACGCGCTTCTTTGTACATAAGTACAAGAAGTTGATTACAAAGCATCTCTCTTTTCACTTCACTAGCTCTCGCATATAAATTTTTTTACCTCATCTTAAACTTGCTCTCAATAGTCACTGGTTTTTCCACTATACTTTATTTTTTCTCAATTTCTTTTCTTTTTTACTCACTCTCTTTCTTTTCCTCACCACTCTCTCTCGTTTTTCTTTTTAGCTCTCCTTTACTCCTCATTTTGTAACTTCAACTAATCTACATAGGCTTGCTATGGTGGTAAAAGTGCAAGAATGATTGTCCTATTGTTCATCTCAAATAAATATTTATGGTGAAGCCATCGTGTTTAAGTCTTCTATCATATTGCCAAGGTCTGCCCAAAAGCATATGGCCAACTTACATGAGAACCACATCACAAAGCACTTGGTCCTCGTACTTACCAATACTAAATGACACCAAAACCTGCTTGTTCACCTTCACTTCTTCGCTAGCATTCAACCACTACAATTTGTAGGGCCTTGGGTGCTTAGTCGTATGCAATGCTAGCTTCTCCACCATCGCCATGCTAACCACATTAGTGCAACTACCTCCATCTATCACCAAACTACACATCTTTCCTTGCACTAGGCACCTAGTGTGAAAAATATTCTAGCGCTGTTCCTCATCTTCTATTGCTTGCACATTAAGGGCTTTTCTTGCAACTAATAACTCTCCCTAGATGGGGCCCTCCTCTTCTTCAATATCCTCTAGGGGTGGCATAGCATCGGTGCCTTCTTTTTCGATCTCATATTCACCATTATCTAGAAGAGTCATTACTCGCTTGTTCAGGCATTGAGTGAAAACGGGCCTCTCCCTTGGCACTTTTAACAAATAATATCCCGATTTCGGGTAGTAGGAGTATTCGGGGTGTTTAGGGTTACCTTAGCTTGGCTTCCACTATGAGCTTCCTATTTTGATTCAACTTTCAGTTTCGGAGTGGTTGCTTTATCATCCTTCTTCCACTGACTTTGTTTCCATGGACTATTTTGAAAACCATTCAAACTACTTGCAAGATATCTAAAATAGGAATTGAATGCATGATTCATTAAGAGACCGAAAGGGCAAATTGGGTGCTTAACACATTCTCAATTCGTAACATAGTTCTCGAACCCTAGCAAAACAAACAAGTTATCAATAAATCTCTGGTTTCAAACATATGAAAGATAATTCATTTTCGAATTATCTTTTATACAATTTTTTTTTGTTTTCTTGTAAAATAAACTAGCAACTCTAAAAACACGCTTCCGTCAAATCAAGAAAATAAGAAAACAAGAAACCGAGAAGAAAATGTCGGAGAGAAAGATCATGATTCCTACATTTATCTAGATGATAATAGCTTAACTTCTTCTGATTTTATAAAATGATTTCATCAAGGTTTTGAAAAGAACTTTTGTTTAAAAACAATAAACTATCAGTAACTTAACAATAAGTTTATCCAACTAGGAAATGGACAAAACAACAAAAATAGAAAGTCTATAACTATGAATAACTTAAGTGATTACTATAAAACAAGTACACATATATATACTTTAATTACTATAAGAGACTTTAATTACCTTCCCGACAATAATAATAAGAATAAAAGAGAAAATATAGTATAGCAGAGAAAACCTCCAATGGATACTACCTTTCTTTTTTCAGATATATTTTCAGCGGTTCGATTCTAGAAGGTAGCACTTCGGGTGCCATGATTAGATTCAAGACTCTTGCGAAAATAAATATTATCATAGGTGCTTCCAAATAAGGCTTAAAGATTAGAAAATATGAGAGAGTATAAGTAAATTTAGTGAAAAATCCTCCTCAACCAATGGGGGCTAAAGGCCTATTTATAATACTGGGACATACATATTTGTCGCGCGACAAACAATTAAAGTAATTGGTTCTAACACTATGATGTGTCAAGAAGTGGTTGGTCTGTATTTAATTAATGGGTTTATCGGGCGACAAAGTGGGTTTGTTGCGCAACAAACGCATCTAGGTGAGCTGTTTGTTGTGCTACAAACTCCCCCGAAGCATGCTCTAGTGTGTGGGTGAGTTCTATACTTGGTGCGGACTATACAAGAGTTTTTAGGGTTCTTGCGAGGGTCGCAAATTGGGGTGTCTATACTGATAAACACAGAAAGGGCTGATGACTCTAAGTCGTTCTAGCTACCAATATTTTTGAACATGAGAAGCTCACTACCAAGTGGGAAGGTCCATATGTGGTCACCAAGGCCAGCAGACCTGGCACCTACTACCTAAGGACCATGAATGGCATGGAGCCCATGAGACCACGGAACATTAAGCACCTCAAGAGATACTATCCTTTAAAAGAAACACTATATACTTTTGTAATGGTTACTCCCAAAGAAAAATATATATTAAATGTTTTTTTCTTTGGTATTTCACTACATACAAAGTACACTCTATAAAAAACCTTTCACAAAAAGGTCTGTTTAGTAATTGTACAGCTTGTAAAAGCACACCTAAACTCTACCAAAACCCTCTCAAAAAAGAGGTCGATTCCACAACTGAAGAGGTCTGGCGATGACTGAAAAAATTGTCAAAATTTTCTTAACTCAAAAGGGGGTACGGCTCTACTATAGACTTAGCCAAAAATAACAAGTTTTTCTTTTAAAACATCGAAGACTTCAAAATATTCCTTTCAGCATATAAGTCAGTTACAAAGCATAAAAGGTCCTTATGACAGGCGTACAGAGAACTGAACAATTCCTCTTGCAAAGAGGCCAGCGTAGTAACTGTCTAGCTCATTGAGCACACTTACACTCTAAGTAGTTAAACCAACATTTGAGAATTATCTAATGAACTTTGCCTAAAGTCTTGGGGGCACAACTCTTACAGACTTAGCTAAAGTAACAAGAATTCCATTTGTAGTAAGCGACCCAGTATAACCAGTTCAACAAGTTAAATAGGTCATTAACCTCTTGTGAAAATGGTAAAGACCTCACTTGAGGTAGGTTGTACATTTATTTGGCTTAATTCTGCTTACCTTTTTTTCTATGGTGTGGGTGCATTAGAGCACCATAGGACTCAATCCATCTAACAATACAACTTAGACAAAATTAAAGACAAGAATAAAATGCAAAATAAAACAAATAAAATTTCAAAGCAAGAATTTTCAAAAATTGTTCATTTCATTGATAAGGGGAGCAATTACAAAGGTCCTAAAACTTCTATACAAAGGAGAAAGAGCCCTAAATTATATACTTTCCATCCTCATCAACATTTTCTCCACCAACCCTTGAAGGAAAAGGTTTGCCCATCTCCCACTTTGTCAACACATCAGGCTCTTCTACCTTGATCAACTGCAACACTGCAAGGGCATCAGAGCATTTCTCAGATGTCTTGGCCTCCAGCTTTAAGGTTAAATATATCTTTACTGGGACTTCAAGGCTCTCGAGATCTTTAGGCTACTGAAGGGCTAGCTCCTTGCACTTGTATAAATCAGTCAGAAATGAGTCAGAAATCATCAACAAAGGGCCCTCAACACTACAAAAGTCTTCAATAGCTTGAGCCTTCAATGCAGGAATGGACACTTTCAACTCATTTAACTCTTTCTCCAAGTTAAAAAGTTGGGCCTGAACGGTTTCTTGATAATCGTAAAAAGTCGATAACTCAAGTTCATTGGCAATAATTGAGCCCACATGTCCCTCAAGGCTACCTCAACATTTTCTCCTCCTTTGCGTTCCAATTTTGTGGCCCTTTAAGCCGCCTCCAAAGTAGAACTAATAACTTTGAGGTTTTTCCTAACATTGATCAGCTCTGATTTAAAACCGAAGGCCTCCTGCTTCTTAGCCTGGTGTTCTCCCCCCAAGGTTTTATAGGCAGACTCTAGTCAGCTGACCATATTGTTGAAACTGTCCACCTTGCCCTTTAAATCCTCAGTCTTAGCTAAAGCGTTGATGACTTGCTCCAACATGACTCTCTTGTTCTCCTCTGCCCTTTCCATGTAGCTCCTGACAACATAGAGATCATTCTGCATCTTTGTGAGCTCCTCCTGAAAATATGAGTTGCCAATGAAGCTAGAGCCCTCCTTAACGAGATAAAGGGTGGAGAAGAAAAGATTTAAGGCTTACTAGAGGAATAATCAAGTAAGTTATACCGAAGGAACATGGAAGACAGCACGTATTGATGCCTAAAGGACATGCATGCATACCTAACTCATGTGAAAACTGAAGGAGTTGGCCAGCGAGCTCGTCCTTTTCTCCTTTGCCTAGTTCAAAACTGCTTATGACAAGGGAGGGAGTGAATGGCCCTTCACGAAGAAGCCAGAGCCATCCTAGGAGCTCGACTCTAGCACGGGCTCATCAAGTCCCCTAAGGAAGGAGATCTGGTCAGGGGTGACCTTAGACCCTGTTATGACCACACACCCTCTTCCCTCATTTCAGGTCCTCCCTCGCCTCTAAGGCGTTTGCTATAGGACTTCGATTGCTAGCTTCTAGGACCCCTCTTCTCTCCAGAGCTGTCTTTTATTGGCTAAGGAGATGGAGGTCAAAAAAAGGACCAAGGTTATTAATAAAGCTCAAAAGTCCTTGTGCTCTACAAAAGAATGAAGGAAAATAGAGACGTACTCCATTAGGTCACCCACGGACCTGTCAAATGGGAGCCACCTCCAAAATAGTGTCTTGGGGTGAGCTAAATCAATTTTGTTCTCAGACCTCCTCCTATTGAGCACCACTTTCAGTCCTAGACCCCTCTATGGATTCTGGCCTTCCAGTGTCCTGATCACTTCCTTTATGCTGGACAGTCTTCGCAGCCTTAAAGCCTGGGTTGTTGCACTCAGAGGGCGTCAACACGACCATGTAAAGAGGTCCTCCACTGTTAAGATGTTTTGATTTATGTTAGAAGGTCTAGGGCCCAGCCCGTGCCTCCATAGCATCCTGATGTGATGATGTCGGTGCAATGCTTCAAAAAAAAGTCCTTGGCCTCTTTAATCCAAGGTGAATTCACCCACTCAAGTCATTTTTCTTTAACTATAAAAGAAAAGTAAGAGAATGAGGTCAGACACTGAGTTAATAAAAAAGGGCAAAACTGATGAACACAAAATGGAATAAAGAGAAGCTTACTAATTGAGTTTGGTTTCAAAAACTAGCGCTTAAGGTCAAGAATGTTGGGGTACCTAGAATCATGCACCCAATCCTTACCTAAAACAAAGAAGAATCATTTTTTTCTAGTGGGGTATAACTGTCGGGGAGGCCGTGGATAATTTTTGAAGCCCCTAGCCTAGATGGATAGCTGAGAACTCATTTATTCTTCCCAACACTGTCCTTGGGCTGGAAGAGGGTAATGAACACCTATATCGTTATGTTGTGGCTCCCTACAAAAATGGCCCTAAATGTCATCATCGATCCTATCAGGCAAGAGCACATGTTAGGGCTGACCTGGGTTGGAGCGAGGTCCATGGCCACTAATAGTTCCCTTATGTGGTCATCCATTGAAAATCTCAACCCATGCGCGAAAGCCGACTCATATAAGCAAACCTCTCCTGGCCTATAGTAATAGGCTCTCTTCTCATGACCTGGAGCTTTAATCCTAAGTGAGTTAGAAATTTGGTATCATCCTCAGGTTTGGAATGTTAGCAAAGAAAAAGGTCAAAGGAATACGAAAGATGGTAAAGGAGCTGAGGTACTTATAATACTTCTCAATTTCCCTAGTGTTGTCTGACACGTTAGGGGAAAGTAAAATGCGAGCTATTTCTCCCACGCTGTCCGAGATTTCGATGGACCGCACTTCAGCAAGTGGATTTAGGACATTCCCCATAGAGGAACTCTGCTTTATGTTAAAAGGGATCACTTGGTTCGGACCTTGACTAGTAAAGTGTTCCATGAGTGATGCTAACATGTGAAGGAGATTGGATATATGGTGCGAAGTAAGGAATAAGCCTAATGAAGTCCTCTAGTGGAACACTTAAAAACCTCTTGAAAAGTTCTTTGGGGGAGTTCCGTTGGCCAGGTTAGCAAAGAATGAAGTAACCAAGGGTTTCGAGGTCTAAGATGCGTAAAGTTTAAGAGAGAAGAGATGAAAAGTGGAGAGTAAAAATTTTCTTCAAGGCAAGGAGGGTCTTATAGGGCCCCTAAGAGAAGTAAACTATCCCTTCAAAAGTTGTCCACTTAGGAAACCCATTACCGCACGCTAGCACATTTTTCAAGGAATACGGAACGGACAGACACAATATCCCCCAAAAGACAGTGGTTCCATTGAAGAGCTTGAAATTATGGCTACAGTACATGGGACAAGGTTTGTGATTTGAACGTTCAATTTTCCCCGTCAGGATCTATGAGAATGTCGAGCTTGGTCACTAACGAAGAACTTCATTCTCCTTATTGCTCATCTGACAGAGCTCCTCTAGACTCCAAGAAGAAAACTTATCCACCCCAGTCAGCTCCTTCGAGCTAAATGGCAAGGATAAGGGCAATTAATGGAGTAAAATATTCATTTCGCCTAGTGGACCAACCATGAGCAGACACATGGATATTATCGCCGAGGTAAAGAAGAAGGGCTGGAAGGTCTACTCCTAAGTCAGCAGCCAGAAGGAGCTTTTGAGAATGTCAGAAAGAAATCCCTTTTGTAATTGAGGTCATAAATCTATGAAGCCTGACCTCCAGAGGTCCCCTGCTAAGCTGAGGTCGACGACGCCTAACCACTATGTCAAAGTTGTTGACATAAGTATGGAAGACTGCCGCCTACCCTGCAGCAAGCACAAAACCTTCCTCACCTTCATTAAATGCATAACAACTGCATTTAATGCACCAGAATCTATAGAGAAGCAACGTTAGAATTGGTGGAGATGAGTAATGTCCTTGGACCAGCTCCACAGAGCTCCTTCCACGTGACTCCTCTCTATTATATATATAGGGGGAGCATTTACTTCTCTCAAAGAAGAAGTAATCAAGCAGAAAACAGTTAGCAACTAAGAAAGACTTGGAAAACCAAGCCTTTATCAAGAGAGACAGGGAGATAGAGTTAAAAAGCCTACGACAGAGCTCCTAATATAGAGAGTTAATTTAGAACTCGTGTGACTTAATAATACCTTTGTTGTAATCTTGTAAAGTTAAAATAGCTAGACATACTTTGTAAACTTGTAACACAAACTCAGTTATCATAATACAAAGCAGCTCAAGCTCTTACCTCTATTCACCAGATGAGAATTAACCTATATTTTTATATGAGGTGAACATCCTCTCTACATCTTTGACTTCCTTAGCTCAGTTCTTTATTATTCAAATTATTTGACTATGTAGTCGAAACTAAACTGTTCTAATTTTTCTCACTAATAATTTTATATTAAAAAAGTGAAAATAGAGTTATTGAATGTACTAAATATTTCAAATTTCGCATAGGTTGGGTGTTTGATCATTTTGCTTGTACCAAGACCCTTTTTTCTAATATTTAAATTTTTTTAGCTCCAAAAATAATTAATAAACAATTCAACCAAATAAATTCACCACTATTTTACATTTTTACCCCTCCCTCCCTCTTTCTATCTCTTCTCTCTCTTTGTGCTGGGTGCCCACGAAAATAATTCAAGAAGTTAAAGTTTTAACCTCCACTGATCTCTTCCATTTTTTTTCCTTTCTTTTTTTATATTATCCTAATCTCTATTATAAAAAAAGAAGAAAAAAAAAGTCAAACTATTCTACCTTTTTCATATTAGAAGTTAATTAAATTGTTCATTGAATATTGTGTGTGTAATTTCTTAATAGTTTAACACAAGTTCTTCCACTTTCATGCGCAAGAGAGTGGTAAAAGGTTCATTATTGGGTTTTTTCTTGGGGAGATTACTTTTTCTTTTCTTTTTTCGAATGGATAAGAATAAATGATTGTGGAACGTGTTTATTGTGATATCAAGTTGTAACCAATAGGACATTAGTTAGGTTGGGGGTGGTAGGAATGTATAATTTACAAAGACTGCAATGAGGGTAGTAAGAATTTATTTATTTACTTTTTTTATTTTATTCTTAGCGTAAGGCTTTTAATATTTGTTGTAAGTAATGTAAAATTTTAAAATTAAATTTAAGGGCTCTTAATATATCTTTTTTATATATATATTTTTAATAATTAATGACACTAGCTTTTTAGAATATTATAATATACTTTTAGAATGTCAATAGTTATATTTATATTTATATTTATATATATATATATAGCACTCATAATATTATATGGTGAAAATGATATTCCTAAATTTGTGAAGTTTTATTATTTGACTTGTAGTAGAAATCAAACTTTAGTCTGTCCCTACTTAACCATAAAAGTACATCTCCCTACTTAATCACAAAACTACTATGTAAAACAGGCGGGAAAAAATTATTTAGTTTTGCTAGTATATATCATGTCAAGTTAGAATATGGTATGATAAAAAAAGAGCGGTGTTATTTACACCTCTCATTTCTGTGACAAATATTTTTAATTAAATTTTAAAGAGAGTATTTGTGACAAATTTGTGGGTTGTAACAAAGTTCTTTATGCGGTTGTCCTAAGAGTATTCCTAATAAACTTTTATATCTTTTTTTTTGTGTAAAATGGATTAGATTCTCATTTTACAATGCTACGTCACTTTTCTCTTTTCATTTTTTAAATAAAACTAGAAAATGTAATAACTTAAAATATAAAATATGGATATTAATAAAAAAAAAATTATATATTTAAAATATACTCATCAATACCTATAAAAAAATATCTATTATGACTATAAAATTATCTATAGAAAAAAAAATTGTTTAACTTGATAGTTATTGTAGCATTTTTTTTAAAGCGTTCAAGTATTATGTAAAAATGGATTGAAAAGTATGATTTACAAGTTTATTTTTACACTACCACTAGAGATGCCACGTAGATTGTTTAAGATAATTCAAAGTCATCTGAATTGCTAGCGATTTTGTGCCGTGATTTTGTTATTTGTTATAAATCTCATCGTGTGTTACCTATGGTTGCTTTAGAAAAGAAATTCTCAACTCAAATAATATTAATATTTCTGAATTAAATTAAGGAACAATATCATCATAATTACAGTCGCAAGAAGAATCATCCAGGAAGAAAAGTAATCCCCGCGCTGCTGTTCAAAACCCAACAACCCTCACGCTGTTCGTTTTGGTCCCAACATAATAAATACAAATAAAATAACTCCAATGAATTTTCAAGTTACTTTTAAGTGTAATCTTCTCTGTTTCTTCCATGTCCCTTCATACTCATCCACCAGCCTTTTACCCAGAGAGATGTATATATACACGCATTTCCGCCAGTAAGAAGAGCATTCCATCTTCCATTTCTTCTCATTAATCTCTGCTCTCTTCTAATAATCCCTTAATTTACTTGGTTCGATCCCTTTCCGCTTTTTCAAAGATCTCAAAGGTTCAATTCAGCTTCAACTTTAATTTTATTGTTATCCAAATCGTCTCAGTTATGGCTAGTTCATCATCGGTCGAACATATTGAATTACTCAATGCAACACACGATGCGTACGATGGAGTCATTGTGGACATGAAGGATCCTATGGATTCAAATGTATTTGCTACCATGTTGAAAGCATCGATTTCCCAGTGGAGGCAACAGGGAAAGAAAGGTGTTTGGCTTAAGTTACCCATTGAGCTTGCAAATCTGGTTGAAGCGGCGGTACAGGAAGGATTTTGGTATCATCACGCCGAGGCAACACACTTGATGCTTGTATATTGGATTCCGAAAACTCCTCATACTATCCCCGCAAATGCTTCACATAGAGTCGGTATTGCCGCTTTTGTCATGAACGACAAAGGGGAGGTTTTGGTAGTCCAAGAAAATAATGGCACATTCAAAGGCACAGGCGTATGGAAGTTCCCTACCGGAGTGGTTGATGAAGGCGAGGATATATGTGCGGGTGCAATCCGAGAAGTGAAAGAAGAGACAGGGATTGATGCTGAATTTGTGGAATTACTCGCTTTCAGGCAAAGCCACAACTCATTTTTTGGCAAGTCAGATTTGATGTTTGTATGTATGCTGAGGCCACTATCCTTTAAAATCCAAATACAAAACTCGGAGCTTGCAGCAGCTCTGTGGATGTCACTAGACGAATACGCGGCCCAACCCTTTATACAGAAACGCGAGCAGTTCAAATATATCGCAGAGATATGCTCAGCGAAGAAAGATAGTAACTATATTGGATTTTCTACGGTGGCACTTACTTCAGGTTTTTCTTCTAAGAAGAACTATTTGTATTGCAACAAGCACAACTAGAGGCTGTGAAGAGTTATAACACATTTTAAAGACACGACCTTGAAGGATAACTTAGTAAATTTATATACTTTACAAAAAATATTCATTTCCATTCGAATAAAAAGTTCACATTTAATTATATATTTCCGGATATTGTACATATATGTAATATTTCAAGAAATTCTTTAAATATATACATATTTCTTTTCTTTTCTTTTTTGGAACAAAAATTAGAGTAAACAACATATTTGACAAAATCTTAATCAACTGCAAATCACATTTTGAAGCTGCCTTGTCCGAATAGCAAGATCCATAGTGCAATTCATGTTAACAAATTTATTCTTCTCCATAAAAAACATTATCGTCACCCTCCCTCTCAATCTCGACCGCGTAGTCAACGGCAAAATCCCAGAATTAATTTCATTTGCTAGCTGTGAATTGCTCAAAATATTATTGGATGAGAGGTCAACTATAACATTAAACATCCTAGTGGATCGCCATTTAGCTCTTCCCCTTTCAACAACACCCTCGCCAACCTTTGTGTCCCTATAGTAAAAGTCAACCGTGGTGTTATCGTACTTGAATTGACCAAAATTCGTGTTCTTGACTCCAGTTTCAGTAACCATCCCCATGCTAAAAGACGGTGTTGATTGCACATCGAAAGTCGCGAAGCTGGCAGAGCTGACACGGAACTTTGGAGTTTTGAACTTCATAACTGTGAGAGCAAACAAAGTTATGATAGATGTTTGAAACACTGCAAAGATAATCGCGTATACTAGAATATTGATGTGCTTCTTGCGGAAAAATTCCTTGGAATGATGTGGGAATGGCTCTTCCACCTTCTTTGTTTTATTTTTGGGGTCCATGCATCAATTATTTGTTATGTAAAATTAAGGAGATTATGTGAAGGCTTTTGTTTGGGGGTTTTGGAGTTTTGGTTGAGATGTGAAAGGGTGGCGCTATATCTATAATATTATATGAAGCCAAGACCTATTTCAACCATCATGAAGCTGTGTCAGACTTTTGAATAAGGTTTTGAACCTCAGACCTTTGATTATATAATTCACTACTTAACCACTAGGTCATCTAATATCTTTGTTTTATATTTTAGTTTGAATTAGATATATTTAGGGATGGTGATGGATCGGATTTGGCTAATACCAAACACGACCCATAGTTGCAATAGTGTGCCCCGAACCCGATGTGAATTTTATTTTTGAAACTCGCCCCACCCTGAATTTTTACTAAATCTATCCCAAATCAAATAGAAAAATAGAATTCATCTTAATTTTAACTATATCTTGCCAAATCAACAATGCAAAAAATAAATCGAGTAAAATTAAATCTATTTCAATAATTTTTCACTTTATTTGAAAGAATTATAAAAATAAATTATACACAAAGAAGGGAGAGTGAAATCAAATTTAGTTAGAGAGTATCGAGAGGAGGAGGAGGAGAGATTGAGTTAGGGTGTGTCGGCATGCTACTATATAAATATTTATATATATATGTATGCGGGTAGGTTAGGGTCGGGTTGGATTTTTTAGATACAAAATCCAAACCCACCCATGAACCCGGGCCAGTCTATTCTTTTTTTGATATCCAAACCCAACCCGAGGTCAAAAAAACCCACCCCATTAGGATTGGGGCGGGTCAAAAACCTAGATAATTGGGTTTCATTATCATGAAGTTGTGTTAGTCTGTCAGATTTTTTAATTGCTTATTTTACCCCTGCGTTTTTTTTTCATTAAAAAATATGGTTGCAAAAGGGTTTGAGCCTTGAACAAAGTAATTTGTTACTTAACCACTGTACCACTTAACATTGTTTTTTTATATTTTAATTTTAACTAAATATATTTGAGTAGCACACGCATCATGAGTGCATGTGATCTAGTATATATAGTGAGAATATAATTTACATAAATCCATGAACTCTATGTAGGGATATATAGATGGAGCTTTAATGGGAGTAAACCTCTCCATTATATGTAGGTTTAAGATATATTAAAGAAAGAAAGGGGACTTTCCTATCATTCTTGACTTTTTCCTAATAGCTAGACTTACATATGTTGCTTGTATAATACATAAACATATATAATAATAGAGGTTGAAGATTCTTTTGTATATAAAATGAAAAGAAATGTTGGATGACAAAGCAAAAATGTTCCCTCTAGAGCATGAAATTATCTTGAAAGTATACTGTACAACTCAATGTACTATTAATTTGATCTTGTTAGGTTTATATATTTAATTTTCTTAATTCCGATACTAAAAACATTTTTTGTTGTAATTTGTTTAATTGGAGATTTGAAAATACGACAATTAACATAAATTCACTGAACTTACTGGATACACCGCATATAATTCAGAATCTAAGTTAAATTGGTTAAATGATTTAATTCAAAATATAGGTAGTAGTTGAGCGTTAAATTCAAAATCAAAAGTCTTTTGAGTCGAATATATTTTTCAAATCATTTTACCGAGTTTTGTCTACGTCTAAAAAGTTCCGTCAACACAAATTAATGAGGAAACTTGTTTTTTTTCATATATAAAATGTTCTATAAAGTTGATTGTAAAATTTGGGCCAAATTAGAGATCAAATAAATTTAATACAGTGAAATAAAGTAAAAAGAAATTAAAAAAAAAAAAGAATTTATTTTAAATAAATAATTAAAGATTTAAAAATAATAAGAAAAAGTTTGAAAAGTCAAAAGCCTCCTTTTAAAACCCACGTATTGCCTTTAATTTCCTAAAGCAAGGCCACGTGTAAAGCAAAATGAAGGAAGTAGTGCATGATTTAGTGGGTGGACCATTACACTTGTTATTAATGTGTATTGGTCCGGCACTAATTATGTCGAAAGAATTGATTTCTCAAAATTGTATTGGTCCTTATTTTTTGAACTGTACCAGTCTGGCACATACTTTTTTGAACACATTTTTTTATCGTAAGAATTCTCTTTTTAGTATTTTAAATTTATTTTAAAGATGATTGATGTATCAAAAAATTGGTGTGATTTATCGTATTAATTTAGAAATTAAAAGATATATATTATCACTAATTCTTATATTTTTAACGTATTTCAAGTATTAAAAATAAGAATTAGAAAAGATCGAGAAAAATAGAAAAATTAAAGTAAGTGAAGATACCTAAAGTGTTAAATACTTCTAAACACATAATTTTATATTCGGAATTTCAAATAATGCAATTCTTGAACTTAAATTGAAGAGAATTTCGAAAAATACAACTTTACATATCAACATTTTTTTAAATTCATCCGTTTCAAAGTTTAAAATCGTGACGCAAAATTCTACTGTTAAAAAAAATAAAAACTTATTATACTTAAGTATGGGCCCAAGCCCATGCCTCTATCCATTCAGCTGATGAGCCTTAAAATACCCAGTAGCCCATTACTAAAGGTAATGTCCAAAGCCATTGTCCAAGTCTAATTGGCCCATTACTAAAGGTAATGTCCGATTAAAAAATTCAAGGTCCATGTCTTGATTTAAGCCAACCCCACAGCCACTAAAATTTAATTAAAGAGCAATAGAACAGCAAATTAAGGGTGGCCGTGCACAACAATAAGGACTGCCGAGCACAATGCCTTGCCACATTCTTCTTCTCTTCTTTATTTTACTTTCTTTATTCTTTTCCTTTGAAGATTTAAAGATAGGAAGATTTAATTTATTTTTATGCCAAGTAAGTTTACTTTTAATTTTGTTTGTTATTTAATTTATTTTATGTTAGAGTTAGAATGAATATATTTAATTGATTCACTTACACGTATTCATGCTAATTGACTCTATAAATTTAATGTTTTAATATTAAATGCAATTCTTCCTATTAGATGCTTATTTTACTTGATAAAAATAAAGTTGGATTCTCATTATTTTTTGTTCGATTCACCTTATGACTTGTGAAAAGCGGATATAAGGTGTGTTTTGACGGATATAATAAATGTTTTGACGTTATACATAAGTTTGGTTGTGGATGAATGACAATTGGATTTTATTAATTTATTGGACTTTATTGATTTCATTTTTTTGGATTTAATAGAGTCGAGAAACCAAATTAGTGCGAGATAAGAGTAGAGTTTATGCGCATGAATACTAAGGAATATGATATTAAATATATGACTCCAAAACCCTAGACAATTAATTCAACAATTGTGTTCTCTTACTTAGTATTATTTAAATAGTTACATTAATTTAATTTAATTGCTTTACTTTGTTCTATTTTATTTGTTTAATTACTATAAATTTTTCTAGCTAAATTATAGATCTTGGACCTCCCAGAAAATCAAGTTCTATTAAGAACAATCTCTTCCAAAAGTTTAAGCTATTAGTTAGTGTGCCAACAATGTAAATCATACTCTTCAACACTTCCCCTCACGTGCGACCCCCACTCGCACTTGGAGATACAAACCAAACCAAAGGTGCACTTTGTACACAAAGCAACGTGCATGCTGCACAAACACAAAGGGGGGAACAAATGCAAGCAGGATGATTTGAATTCGAGACTTTGCAGAACTTGAGCTCTGATACCATGTTATGAATTATCTCTCCTAAAAGTTTAAGCTGTTTGAAAAAGGTACTGTAATGAATATTATGCTTAATACCATCAACATTGGATCTCTTAAAAAATCAAGCTCTGATACTATGTTAAGAAACTTCTCTCCCAAAAGCTTAAGCTGTTTGGTGAAGTAACCTTAACGAATATAAATAATATATTCTCCTCTCCCACTCTTTATTCGCAAGATTAAAACTATATTTTTTTTAGTTCTTTTGCTTTAATTTAAGAAGAAAAAATTATGAGACGGTCATAGAGAGGGTGTTAAATGAATATTGATTGTGTAATTTCTTAATAGTTTAATATAAGTTCTTCCTCTTTCACGCGCAAGAGGGCAGTGACATAGCCACAAAGTTAAAGTGACCCGGGCTAAAAATGCATAACTATAAATTTAAATTAAAAGAGTAAAAGAAAAATGGGACGATAACATAGTCTAAAATGGGATGAGTAAAGTAAATATATATACAGTAAACAAAGCCAAAAACAATTTTGGAAATGTGTCATATTTTTGTTTTTTGATTGTCTTTGCAAGCTTTTATCTCATAAAGAGTTTTATGTAACGGTGTAAACAATAGAATTGAACTCTTTAAAATTATGGTCCACCACGCCACTTACTATTTTCATAAAACATTTTATATTTAATCAATTACACATTTATGTACATGTGTCTATAAAATCTAGTTCAATTTATATATATAGATATAGGGTCTATTTTTTGCAAGGACCAATCCTTTTGGATTGGTTCTTTTACAACGGTTTTTCATCATAAAAAAATTTGGAAAGTGTTTTTTATAACTCAAAACCGTCATAAAAAGGATTGGTCCGCACCTGAAATTTTTCATATATATATATTAAAGAATATGAGTTGAGATTATATTCTTTCTATATCAATTTCAAAGGGTGGAATACAAATATGTCAATTAGTTCATTTCAATGTTAAAGATGAATTAGCGTTGGATTAACGGCTGCTTTTTGCATCAAAGGCCTGCCTGGGCTATTAAGTGGCTCACAAAGAAGAAAATATTTGTTTTCTCTTTCTTTTTTCTAATGGATAAGAAATAAATGATAGTAGAAATTGAAGGATTGTGGAACATGTATATTGTGATATATATCAAGTTGTAACCAATAGGAAATTAGTTAGGTTGGGGGTGGTAGGAATTAATCATTTACAAAGACTTCAATGAGGGTGAACTTTGTACATGACACGGCACGGCACGCGATAGTGTGTTATTCCAAAGGCGCGTGTGCTTTATTTCTTTACTGTTTTTTTTATTATTATTTTTTGCGTAAAGTTTCTAGTATTTCTCGTAAATAATGTAAATTTAAAATTAAATTTAAGCGCACTTAATATATTTTTTTGGGATCTTTTTAATACATTAATGACACTTTTTGAAATATTATAATATATTTTTAGAATTTCAATAGTTATATATATATATATATATATATTTATTTTTATTTATAGCAAATCTTATAATATTGTATATATGATGAGAATGATATTCCTAAATTAGTGAAGTTTAATTTTAGAAAAAGAAACTACAATGTAAAACGAGCGGCAACAAATTATTTAGAAAAAGAAATTCCCAAGTCAAATAATATTTATATTTCTGAATTAAATTAAGAAAGAATATCATCGTAATTACCGTTGCAACAAGAATCATCCAGGAAGAAAAGCCAAAATTCCCAAAATCAACCCTCACGCTGTTGTTCTGATCGTCTCTATATAATAAATACAAATTAAATAACCCCAATGAATTTACAGGTTATTTTTAAATTATTTCCAAAAATGTAATCCTCGGTTAAATAACAATGAGATGTCGCAATGGATAGATAAACAAACAACTAAAAGAATGATGTCCAATGCAATAATGATCATTCAAGCCTATGCCGCAAAAATAAAAATAGACATGGTATTTAATTAGCTAGTCAATGTCTAAATGCCCAATCATTCCTTTTTTCTTCCCCATTTTTATTTACAAGCTTTTAAATATTTTAAATTTTATTTTGTAAATAATTTTATAAATAAATTATATCATCAAAAAGTATGAAATCAAGACTTACTAATCAAGATTCATGTTGCACATAAAATTATTAATTATTTTTTTATGAATTTCTTAATAAACAATTCCATTGGAGTTATTTTTTCTTTAAAAAAAATCAACTTTTCCATTGAGAGTTTTTTTTTTTAAATGCTACATAAGAAATACATGCTTATATCACTTTAATTCGGAGGTATCCGATCTATTTTTGTATTGGAGATACTTGATCTTATAATTTGTGTGTTCTATTAAATGTAACCTTCTATGCGTATTCTATTAAGTGTAATATTCTCTGCGTGTTCTATTGAGTCTAATCTTCTCTGCTTCTTCCTTGTCCCTTCATAACTCATGCACCAGCCTTTTACCCAGAGCGCTGTGTATATATATTCACGCATTTCCGCCAGTAAGAAGAGCATTCCATCTTCCATTTCTTCTCATTAATTTCTGCTCTGTTTTAGTAATTATCCCTTAATTTAATTGGTTCCCTTTCATGCTTTTTCAAAGATCTCGATCAAAGGTTCAATTAAGCTTCAACTTTAATTTTCTTGTTATCCAAATCGTTTTAGTTATGGCTAGTTCATCATCGGTCGAACATATTGAATTACTCAATGCAACACACGATGCGTACGATGGAGTCATTGTGGACATGAAGGATCCTATGGATTCAAATGTATTTGCTACCTCGTTGAAAGCATCGATTTCCCAGTGGAGGCAACAGGGAAAGAAGGGTGTTTGGCTTAAATTGCCCCTTGAGCTTGCAAATCTCGTTGAACCTGCGGTACAGGAGGGATTTTGGTACCATCACGCCGAGACAACGCACTTGATGCTTGTATATTGGATTCCAAAAACTCCTCATACTATCCCCGCAAATGCTTCACATAGAGTCGGTATTTCTGCTTTTGTCATGAACGACAAGAGGGAGGTTTTGGTAGTCCAAGAAAATAATGGCAAATTCAAAGGCACAGGAGTGTGGAAGTTCCCTACTGGAGTGGTAGATGAAGGCGAAGATATATGTGCGGGTGCAATCCGAGAAGTGAAAGAAGAGACGGGGATTGATGCTGAATTTGTGGAATTACTTGCTTTCAGGCAAAGCCACAACTCATTTTTTGGCAAGTCAGATTTGATGTTTGTATGTATGCTGAGGCCACTATCTTTTAAAATCCAAATACAAAACTCGGAGCTTGCAGCAGCTCTGTGGATGTCACTAGACGAATACGCGGCCCAACCCTTTATACAGAAACACGAGCAGTTCAAATATATCGCGGAGATATGCTCAGCGAAGAAAGATAGTAACTATATTGGATTTTCTACGGTAGCACTTACTTCAGGTTTTTCATCTAAGGAGAACTATTTGTATTGCAACAATCACAATCAGAGGCTGTGAAGAGTTATACACATTTTAAAGACACAACCTTGAAGGATAACTTAGTAAATTTATATACTTTACAAACAATAATCATTTCCATTCGAATAAAAAGTTCACAATTAATTATATATTTCCAAATATTGTACTTGTAATATTTACAGATATTCGATATGTATATACATATTTCTTTTCTTTTCCATTTTTGCTTGTATAAAATATAGGCATTTTTTGAGTTTGCCCCCTATTATTAATTCAAAACTCAACTTACCCCCTGTTTTACTAATCCTTTGAGTTACCCCCCAGCTCTTAACGGATTGCTAACTCCGTCCATTTCTTAATTTTTGGACCATTCTACCCCTCTGTTTATTGTTCATCTTCTTCTTCAAAGATAAAATACAAATATGAGTTTACTATTCATCTTCTTCTTCAAAGATGAATCCAAAATAATTTCTAACAATAAACCTAATTTCGAAATCCAAAATTGTTTCTATTGGTAAACCAATTTACAAATCCATAAATCGTTTGCTATTCATCATCTTCTTCAAATGTGAAATAAAAAAATGGGTTTACTATTCATCTTCTTCAAAGGTGAATCCAAAATAATTTTCAACAATAAACCTAATTTCGAAATCCAAAATTGTTTATACTAGTAAACCCAATTTACAAATCTAAAAATCGCTTGTTATTCATCTTCTTCTTCGAAAGAGAAATACAAAAATGGGTTTACTATTCATCTTCTTCTTTAAAGATGAATACAAAATCATTTTCAACAATAAACCCATTTTTATACCCAATTTCGAAATCATTTTCATCTTCTTTTTCAAGATGAATCTAAAATCATTTCCAAAAATGGGTTCACTATTTTCTCTCTCTAAATACAAACCCAAAATCTCTAAATATTATATATATATATATATATCTAAACCCATTGTTCATCTCTACCGGATTCGGCGATTTTGGGTTTGCTTCTCTGGCGATTTCTTCGACCGAATTTTTAGAACCTTTGATTTGGAATTAGTTTAACACGTAGAGAGAAATCGAGGTGAAGAAATGGACGAGATAGAGAGAGAGAAAGAAAGATGGAGGTGAAGAAATGGAGGAGTGTGGTAAAGTAAAGAATAAGATTTGGGGTTTTTTTTAAAGAAGATGAACAGTAACATAGGGTAAAATGGTCAGACGGAATTTGTTTTAGACGGAGTTAGCATTCTGTCAAATCGCAGGGGGTAACTCAAAGGATTAGTAATATAGGGGGATAAGTTGAGTTTTGAATTAATAATAGGGGGCAAACTCAAAAAATCCCTAAAATATACTATAAACATAACCGGTGAAAACGGATAATCATATTAACATAACTCGTGAAAACTGATTACCATAATTAACGCAAGTGTGGATTAAACAAGAGGAAACTTCTTCCTTTTTGCTTATGTATAATATAAAATTAGATTAGTGATATGATTTCTTCAAACCCAATGTAAAAATGGGTACCATTCTATTTTTTTGGATGTTATAAATTAATATTCCAATTTCTATTTTTCAACATAATAGACCTACCAACAAGGGAAGAGGCCCAAAAGACTCTGGCCCAAGATAAAAAATGGAAACTAGACTATAGCTGTGTAAAAAAAATAAAAATAAATTCCTATCAGCATTTGTTTACCCGCCCCGAAGCCTAGCCTCTGGCCAAGCCCACCTCTTTCTCTTGTCTAAGCATTAAAAATTTTAAGAGCAATTCTACATTTACTAGATATTCTTATCACTTATATTATTATATGAGTTATACATTCAAAAATACAACAATGCATATAATCCACCTGGTAAAAATAAGTGGTAAAATCATAAGTAAAAAAAATATATTTTTCAATTTCTAAATAATTCACCTTAATTTTTTGTAGCATAAAATATTCATTTCACCTCATGGACCAACCACGAACAGACACGTGGATGTAATTGCTGAGGTAAAGAAGAAGGACTGGAAGGTCTACTCCTAGGTCTGCATTCAGAAGGAGCTCTTGAGAATGTTAGAAACAAATCTTTGTGCAATTGAGGTCATAAATTTATGATGCTCGACCTCCAGAGGTCCCCTGCTGAGCTGAGGTCAATGACGCCTAACCACTCTGTCAGAGTGGTTGACAGAAGTATGGGAGACTGTTGCCTACCATGCAGCAGGCACAAAACCTCCTTCACCTTCATTAAATGCATAACAACTGCATTTAATGCACCGAAATCCATGAAATTGTATTATCAAGCCAAGGTAGTAGCATTTTTAGGGTGTATTGAAGTTGTATTATCACCACCAATCTTTACTCTCTTCTACATAAATGTCTAGACTTGGAAGTCATCACTTACGGTTTCCCTCTAAGGGTTTTCGATGAAAATCTCAATGGAAATACTCAATATCCTCAACTAATGACATATCTACGTATATTTACCATCTATAGCTCTTAATCAATCACTCCATGTGCTCAAAACCCAAAACCCCTAATTTATAAATTATACGGATAACTACGAAGTGGTTTTCACATGAATATCTAGGTACGCATGCTAAATCGTGGAACTAGATGACCAATCATGTTGTAAGAGTGATAATCTATCAATATCTATCACTAATCTAAGAATTATCTAGTCCAAACTCCAAGAGATGCAAACAACGCATGCTTTTGCTCAAAATCCCCAATTTGAGTGCAAGACTCTAATTCATCAATCAAACATTGGAAAACAAGTTTTAGTACTAGTCTCCCCACCTTAGACGAGCCGAATCCGCAAGTTGATGAAGGGTAGAAGTCGTACCGCCCAAGTCCTAGCTCCAACGTAAGCTCTAACGGGGGAAGAAAGTGGGAAAGTGATGAATAGTGAGGGAGAAAGTGATACGGGACTCAAATCTTGGATGAGGGATGAAGGGTGTGTAGAATCTCTAGTCTCTCTCTCTAGACTCTCCATCAATCCCCTTGATGTGGTGTGCTCAAAAATGGGGTTGTAGGCGTGTTAAATGACTTAAAAATGGGTTAAAAACACTCAAAACTGACATTCAGGTAAACCATGATCGATCATGGGTCCCCCATGATCGATCATGAACCCTTCTGGAACTCCTCTGGAGGACCATGATCGATCATGGAAGTCACTGCAGGAGCAAATGACTTTGTGAGCCCGAAATGGACCTCGAAACGGCTAAATTTCAACTCAGCCCAAACACGAAATTGTAGAGGGCAAAGAAATAAAGACGTGGCCAAAAACGGAGAATCATTTGAATATCGGATGAAGAAGTTATGGCATCTCAAAGTTGGTCAAAACTTGACAAATAATGAAAAGTCGAAACACGCGATTATCGCTCGGTTTCGATCCGAACCACTCGAATGACTAAAAGAACACTCACTTGAGTGGAAAGAGGCTAATATGAACAATACGGAGTGATAGAACATTACGAGGCTCTCCGAATCAAAATTTCACCACCCGAGGTGAAATGAGCGGACAAATGGAGGCAATTACGAGGAAACGAAAGAACGGGGTGTTACAATGACTGCCTTCATCAAAGGGGTGAGCTCCCCTTATTGCTTGATGACTCTTGCCAAGATGGCCTCGAAACTATGTCTGAGCTCTTAGACGAGGTCACAAATAGATCGGCGTAGAGGAAACTCTCCAAAGGCATGATTTATTAAGACTCTCAGCTCTCTTGCCATCCTCCAAGCGCCAAAGGAGACACAATCCACCCCACGACCAAGAGAAAGGGGGCAAGAAGGAAAAAAAGGAAGCAAATAGGTCTGAACCGAATGAAGGCAAAGCTAGCCACCAGTGCACCCCATTGACAGCTCTCCTGAGGGAGGTCTACGCCCAGTTGGATCTGGGGGAGCTCCCGAAGCATAAGAAAATAAAAACCTCAGAAAAGAAGAGGAATATGAAGTATTTTCGATACCACAAAGATCACGTCCATGAGACCGACAACTGCTGAAAGCTGAAGGAGGAGATTAAGAAGCACTTATAGAGAGGATAGTTCCGCAATATATAGACAAGAATGAGATCTTTATGATCGAAGGGGGCTCGTCCTTCTCTAGAAACAACAATAGGTCCAAAAAATCTTATATCAGACATGCTAACTCCTAGAGCTCGGAGGCAGAATTTCTCAACTTCAAGCCTACAAATATGGTAATTTATGATGTTGCAAAGATCACTTTCACGGATGAAGACATGAGTGGGGTAGAATACCTTCATGATGACCCACTGGTGGTAACAGCTATGGTGGGCAATTACAATGTCCATCGCATCCTCGTAGACACTAAAACCACCTCCAAGTTCTTGCACTACAATGCTTCCAATGCCATGAGTCTCACCACAGAGCACTGACCCCATCAACAGACACACTAGTAGGCTTCTCTGGGGAGAAGATCAAGTCCTTAGGAACGATTAAGCTCTCGGTGACTCTTAGAATAGCTCCAAAGCATGTCACTACCATCGTAAAGTTCCTGATTGTAGAGAAGGCCCCCCACTATAATGTTATCTTAGGCAGGGGCACTCTTAATGAGATTAGGGCCGCCATATCTATTTGCAGTTTAACCACGAGGTTCCCAACCCCCCAAGAAGTTAGGGAGGTTAAAAGTAGTCAAGTGGAAGCCAAATATTACTAGTTTGGAGCGCTGAAAGAGGTTAAAGTTGCTAGTATCGTGGTGGTGGAGCTCAAGGCTACGACCTTCGAGGAACTGATTGTGAGAATCTGTAAATGCGACTCCTGGGTCTCAACCTCTAGTTTGGGAATCTGAAACATCAAAAGAATTTTGTTGCTCCATTTTCTTTTATGTGTTGATAATTCATATCGGGTGTCCCTCTATCCTATTTCTAGATGTAAGAGGGTTCGCTTAAAGTCGCCAATACGTTTTACGAGAAAACTGACAAAAAAGTTGTGTAAGGAAAAAGGCTACATATAAGCCTTTTCTTACACGTTTGTCTACGAAACTAGAATTTTATAGGGTTCGAGAACTATGTTATGGATTGGGAAGGTGTTACGTACCCGTTCTTCCCTTTCGGTCTCTAGTGGTATTTATATGTTTATTCTATGTTGAAAAACTTGGAAGCTTTTACTGTTATTCTACCACTTTCTGTAAATAACTTATGAATACCTTATTTTAGTTGTTGGTACCAAACCCAATCTCTTGGTTCTTCCTTCCTTTGTTGGCTAGCTGCACATACTACTTAGTTCTTCTTTCAATGTTTTGCCTTGCCTTTTCGTGAATTTGCCTAACAAATTCAGTTTTCTCCTGCCATCTAGGTTAGTATGCTCAACAGGTAATGGTAATAAATCCAAAGGAGCTAACGGACTAAAACCATATATAATCTCAAAAAGAGAGAACTTAGATGCAGAATAAACAGATCGATTATACACAAACTCAACATGAGGCAAACATTCTTCCCATTCTTTCAAGTTATTCATAAGTATAGCATGCAATACTGCTTTCGTTTGACCATCAGTTTGGGGATTACATATAATAGAAAACAACAATTTAGTTCCCAACTTTCTCCACAAAGTCTTCCAAAAGTAGCTCAAAAACTTTGCATTCCTATCAGAAACAATGGTTATAAGCATGCTATGCAATCTCACAATCTCTTTGAAGAACAAATTAGCAATTCGTGGTGCATCATCAGTTTTATGACACGCAATGAAATGAGCCATTTTAGAGAATCTATCAACCACCATGAAAACAGAATCATTCCCATGTTTAGTCCTAGGCAAACACAACACAAAATCCATAAAAATGTCAACCCAAGGGTCATTAGGAATGGGCAATGGGGTATATAAACCATGGGGGTTTAAATTAGACTTTGCTTTCATATACGAGTAATACATCTCGCATAAATTCTTTTAACATCTCTTTTCATATAAGGCCAAAAGAAGTGTTCCTGCAATATTTCTAAAGTCTTAGTTATACCAAAGTGTCCCATTAGACTCCCACCATACGCCTCTTTCACAAGCAACTCACGCAATGAACATTTAGGCACACAAAGTTTATTTTCACACAGTAAGAATCCATCATGCCTAAACTACTTATCAAACGCCACTTTTTCACGCGCATTAAAGATATCTCTAAAATTAGCATAATCATAATACAAATACTTGATGTATTCAAATCCAAGCAATTTAGCATTCAAAGTAGCAATTAAAGCATACATGCGCGATAAAGCATCTGCTACAACATTCTCTTTACCTTGCTTGTACTTGATCACATATGGAAAAGTTTCTATGAACTCCACTCATTTGGCATGGCTCTTGTTCAAGCTTTAATGTTCCTTCAAGTTGCTTAATGACTCTGATCCATGTGAATCATGAACTCCCTTCGGCCAAAGATAGTGGCTGCTATTGTATCCTATGCTTTCACCAATGCATAGAACTCCTTGTTGTAGGTAAGGTAATTTAGAGTCGCCTCAACTAGCTTCTTTCTCTTGAAGTAAGCAAATTAAGCTTCCCTTCTTGCATAAGAACATCACTAATTTCATTTCATAAAGCATCGCATTCAATTTCAAAAGTCTTTCAAAAGTTAGGTAAAGATAACAAAGGGACGTTACTTAGCTTACTTTTTAGTAATTAGAATGATTTTTCTTGTTCCTCTCCCCACTTGAACATAACGTTCTTCTTAATCACTCAATTAATGGTGCTGCAATCGTGCTAAAGTCCCTCAAGAACCATCGATAGAAACTAGCAAGTCCATGGAAGCTCCGCACTTGTCCAACACTTGTAAGACTCGGCCAACTTTGAATGGCCTTCACTTTCTCTTCATCAACCTGGATACATTGTGCAGTCACAACAAAATCAAGAAACACAAGCTTATCTGTGTAAAATGTGCACTTTTTCAGGTTAGTGTATAACTTCTCCTTACGCAAGACATCTAAAATAGATTTCAAATGCATAACATGATCATCTAGACTCTTGCTATAAATTAGGATATCATCAAAATAGACGACAACAAATCTGAGAATGAATAATCTCAAAACATGGTTCATTAAGTGCATAAAGGTACTAGGAGTATTAGTCAAACCAAAAGACATAACTAACTACTCATATAACCCATATTTAGTTTTAAAAGTTGTTTTCCATTCATCGCTTTTTTTCATTCTAGTTTAATGGTATTAACTATTCAAATCAATCTTAGAGAATATACTAGACCCATGCAACTCATCAAGCATATCATATAAACGTGGAATGGGGTGACGATACTTTATCATGATATTATTTATGGCTCGGCAGTCCACGCACATTCTCCACGTTCTATCCTTCTTTGGCACTAGCAAAACCGACACCGCACATGAGCTCATACTTTTTCTCACATACCCTTTCCCCAACAGATCTGTCACTTGCCTTTGAAGTTATTTCGTTTTCTCTGGATTACTCCTATAGGCTGTCGATCTAGAATGGATGCTCCGGGTATAAAATCAATTTGATGCTCTATTCCTCGGATGGGTGGCAAACCACTTAGTGCTTCCTCCGGAAAGATGCCACCAAAATCCTGCAACAAAGAGACAATAACATTAGGCAAAGAAGAATTTAGCTCCTTAGTATTCAAAAGCGATTCTTTGTACATAAGTACAAGAAGTTGATTACAAAGCATCTCTCTTTTCACTTCACTAGCTCTCGTATATAAATTCTTTTGCTCATCTTAAACTTGCTCTCAATAGTCATTGGTTTTTCCACTATACTTTCTTTTTTTCTCAATTTCTTTTCTTTCTTCCTCACTCTCTTTTTTTCCTCACCGCCTTCTCTCTTTTCTTTTCAGCTCTCTTTTGCTCCTCATTTTGTAACTTCAACTGATCTACATAGGCTTGTTATGGTGGTAAAGTGCAAGAATGATTGTTCTATTGTTCAACTCAAATGAATATTTATTGGTGAAGCCATCGTGTTTAAGTCTTCTATCATATTGCCAAGGTCGGCCCAAAAGCATATGGCCTGCTTGCATGAGAACTACATCACAAAGCACTTGGTCCTCGTACTTACCAATACTAAATGACGCCAAAACATGCTTGTTCACCCTCACTTCCTCGCTATCATTCAACCACTGTAATTTGTAGGGCCTTGGGTGCTTAGTCGTATGCAATGCTAGCTTTTCCACCATTATTGCGCTAGCCACATTAGTGCAACTACCTCCATCTATCACCAAACTACACACCTTACCTAGCACTAGGCACCTAGTGTGGAAAATATTCTCACGCTGCTCCTCATCTTCTGTTGCTTTCACATTAAGGGCTTTTCTTGCAACTAATAACTCGCCCTAGATGGCGCCCTCCTCTTCTTTGATATCCTCTAGGGGTGGCATAGCATCGGCGCCTTCTTTTTCTATCTCATATTCCCCATTATCTAGAAGAGTCATTACTTGCTTGTTCAGGCATTGAGTGGAAACGTGGCCTCTCCCTTGACACTTCTAACAAATAATGTCTCGATTTTGCGTAGTTGGAGTATTCGGGGTGTTAAGGACTGCCTTAGCTTGGCTTCCACTATGAGCTTCCTATTTCGAATCAACTTTCAGTTTTAGAGTGGTTGCTTTATCATCCTTCTTCCACTTACTTTGTTTCCATTAAGCAGAATAAAAGCTTTGGCTTGGCTTGAAACTACCCCTCCTCTTGAGCTGCCACTCTATTTTAATTGTCGTGTGCACCATATCTTGAATCTTAATATACGGCTGCAATTCAACCGCGTTAGCAATTTCTCGGTTTAATCCACTCAAGAACCGCTCCATGGTAGCTTATCTATCCTCATTAACTTTGGTCTGAGTCATATCCACTTCTATCTCTTTATAGTATTCATCAACTCTACGATTCTCTTGCGTAAGCCCTTGTAATTTTTGGTACAATTTTAGATAATAGTGATCGAGTACAAATCGCTTTTTCATCAGCCGCTTCATCTCATCCCAAGTCTCAACGAGCCCTTCATTACTACGTCTCCGCTCTGTCTTCAAGCGGTCCTACCAAACAAGTGCATAATCTGAGAATTCAATCGTTGTCAATTTCACCTTCTTGAACTCGGAGTAATTATGGCAAGCAAATATTAATTCGACTTTCTTGACCCACTCAAGATAAGCCTCGGGGTCATTTTTCCCTTGGAATGATGAAATCTTCATTTTGATCCCATTCATGTTGTCATCCTCCCAATTAAATCCCCCACCAATATCGCTATCCCCATCATCAAAGCTATCCTGGTAAAAATTATCAACATCCTTCTCAGCCCTCCTTTCTCTAGGCTGCAATCTTCCATTTCTTTAAGCACTACATGATTTGCCGGATTGTTCAATTTGAGTGCTCTCAACTCTATCGACTTTCACCCGCATTCGTTTTAATTCATCACTCATCTTATCCATCCGCTCTCTAAAGAAACCCAATTCCTCTCTCATCATTCTTTGTAAGGTACTCATTATAGCTTCTTGGAATAACTTAAGATCAAAACTATTTTCGCTAGACAAATTGCTGCAAAACAGAAGTTAGCACAAATAAGAGATAAAAAATTTCTCACTACACTCCCTTACGTGTTTTGCTCAGAATGTATCACTCTGATTTTATCGCTCGTGTTTAGCTCTCAAAATACTAATATACCTCTCAATTTTCACCTTTTAAAACTTTAAATGAATCGAAAAGTAAGAACATTCTCCTTGGTTCTCAAATAGAACAATCGCAACCCAAATAGAGCAATTGTATGCTACAACAAGTATGTTTTCACCAAGAATTCAAGAAAGAAGAATCCCAATGAATATAGATGCAAAAAAAGGCAACAAAATTGAGAAAAATGTACAAAAATTTGGTCTCGGGGTAAAGTAAGTTTTAGAATCCTTGGACCATATAGAACTCGAATCTAAAAAGAAATAACAGCGAATTTTAGAAAATTTTGTATTTTTTTATTCTGGGTCTCTAGACTTCTACTTTAATCTGGTATAGTGAAAATTTGCAGAATTCGATAATTCAACAAAAAATCGCAACAAAACCCAATAGAAATCGTATCTCAATAAAGCACTATCGACATTTTAAGGCAACAACGATTCATATTTTTTAGCAGCTAAGGTTTATATGTAATCGAAACTAACCCTGGCTGTGCAGACAGTATTACCCTAGGCAGCAGCAATATGAACTGATATACGATATTAAACAAATTATGAATGGACAGATTGGTGACTAGGGTTCAAAAACGAAAATGAAGATTTCGACTTTAAATAACACAGATGAAATAAAAGGAGCAGATTCATAATAGGATGCAATCCGCATATACTTAGCAGTCAAGAACAGATTTAAAAAACTAAAAAAGAATATATTCGAAATTATGTAAATTTCAATTTTCTTTTTACAATCGAATATAAAAACCCTAATTTAAGAAGATATGAACAGCAGGTAAGCACGAATTAAAGAAAACGAAAAACTAAATGAAAGATAAAACCTAGATAGAAAATTCCCTCTGATATCAATTGATATGAGCCACGGTCGTATTCCTATCCAATAGATGAATCCTCAACCCTTGAAGTTGAAAATGCAAGAACTTAGGAACCATGCAAAAACTGATGGAGTTGAAACCTCAACCCGATCCTTCGAACGAGAATTGAACCTTGGTATTGTTGTAGACTACACAATCAATCGATGGTTAATTA